>JAMZAV010002795.1:0-188872 GCA_024449915.1 Sweltsa coloradensis | reverse complement strand
TTGTCGCCTAGGGAAAGCAACGTGACGGTCCAGGAAGCTAGGGTCAGATGTTATCGAAACGTCCAGAGTCCGGCCGCCCCGCGAGTTGCTTCCACTCATTAGCGAGCAAGCCGAATAACATGGCGTAGTTCGAATAAATCAACACCTTACTTCAACGTAACACAAATGTTTGTGGTTTACTTATTGACATTTTTACTATTTGACATCAACGTGGACGCTAGGCCAGCACACTACGGTATTCAGCGGGTGGTGCGCGCAACGACTCACAGATACACGGATACGAGTGGTATATACCTAGAAAGAGGGTTAGGATCATTCAAGCCCCACCGCGGGACAATGCGCTAGCCACATCAGCACCTCCGTGTCCTAACGGTGGGAAAAGAGATTGGGAAGGAAAATGCAGAAATGTGGGGGGATAATGTAAGTATTGAAGTGGAACCGTATGACATATCCTTACATTTTAAACTCTTCCGCGCCAAAAATGCGTAAAACATAATGTTTGAGTGAATAGTCTTATTTGTGATGTATACAAAGATATGAGTGCAGGTCATATTCCCTCGACCATGACCTACCATCATCATAAAAACCACGTCCTACGAACTTACTAAAATTTAGAAAATAAACTATTTTCACCTAAGACAAAAATTATGTGAGGGTCATGGGCAAAAAAATGTCATTTCTTGATGATAAATGATGATGATGATGATGATGATGATGATGATGATGTTTGATTATTTTTATTTTATTTTATTATTGATTTTTTAATTTATTATTTATTATTATTATTATTATTATTATTTTATTATTTTATTGGATGTATTCATACAAACTCGGTTAAAACCGGAGCGAACATGTACGGACTTACGTCAAGTACTTTAATGTGTACATATATGCTATACTTTATTACATTGTCTTAACTCTAACTAAAATAAGTCATTTATAATTTGTAATATTGTTTGTAGATGATGTTTTCTTTCCTGCTGTGTACGGTCGTGGCCGATTTCTCGTCGCCATCCTAGCATTTGCTTTTGGGGACTATGGAAACCACGAAAACCATGTCAGGATGGAAGCTGTCTCGAAATCTCGAAGTATCATTCTTAGTTTAGAAATTTACGAACTATTCTACACGTGTTGAGTATTACTGCCTTTTGAGTCTCGATGTATACTTTGGGTTTGAAGATCTAGTTGTTTAATGCTTCATGTAGCTTCTTCGGTATGATGCCCGTTGGCTGATATAATGAATGGGATTGAAATTTACCTTTTTCTGTTCCACATTTTCTTGATCTCAATTGCAAGTTCACTATACTTGTCAATTTTTTTCTTCCACGTGGTCTCGACGTTATGGCACTTTGGGGATGCAACGTCGATAAGGGTAGTTCTTGTTTCTTCTTGTCAATTATTATTAAATCCGGTCTGTTGTGATGTATCGTTTGGTCTGTTATAACTGTGCGGTTGTAAATATAATTTGTAATCTTTACTATCTGTACTTTCTCTGGTTGTATTTGTAGTAAGGTGTGTGTGTGTCAATGAGGTTGTAAATTGATTGCTAGTTTTTGATGAATAATGTTAGCTACTTGGTTATGTCTGTTATTATTATTATTATTATTTTTTAATTATTATTATTATTATTATTATTATTATTATTATTATTATGATGATATTATGATTGATGAATGATATTCTGTTTTGTGACAATAAAAAAAAAAAAAAAAAAAAAAAAAAAAAAAAATTATTATTATTATTATTATTATTATTTTTTTTATTATTTTTATTATTATTATTGTTATTATTATATTATTATTATTATTAATATTATTTTTATTTTTATTATTATTATTATTATTATTATTATTTTTATTGATTTATAGCAATTGTTTGAAAAGTTTGCCCCGACTGGGGTTCGAACCCAGAACCTCCGGCTTAACGTGCCATAGCTCTACCAATTAAGCTACGACCACAGAACAAACCTTTAAGAAACTGCTATTTGTTGTGACTGTTGACTTACATGACAACTTTTTCGACAATTGCTATAAATCAATAACTATGTCTTTAAAGCGGGTTTATGCTTAAAAACCATATATTCATTATTATTATTATTATTATTATTATTATTATTATTATTATTATTATTATTATTATTATTATTATTATTATTATATTATTAAAGAATTAGATTCATTTAGAGATATATAAAAATTAAATTTAAGACATATTTGCTTCAAAACGATATTATAGTTGAGTAAGGAAATTGTGGTTATGTGATTTTTATATTTTATGTTTTTCAGGTATTTATCAATTTTCTTCTATTTGTTCATTCATAAATTTTTCATTATGTCAAACTTTATATAATTATCAATTTATTGTTTGACTCACAGTCGGTAATTTCAATAAATCAAATTTCAATTATATTAGGTTAAGTGTTCAGAAGTGAATAACTCCTTATCTTTAATAAACATAGTTCCACAGATAAGCTGCATGCGCAGTTTGTGGAAGGTCGAATGTATTAAAAAAAATGTATCTACAATTATTATTATTATTATCATATTATTATTATTATTATTATTATTATTAAACCACGGGTGGGAATGAGGTATTCTGAATATCATTATCATGGGAAAAGATTTCAGTAAGCCCCACAAATCAAAAGCGATTGGCTATAATTGCAAAACAAAACTTTCCACACGATGAACTGTCTCAAAGATACAAATTTTACATTTATGACGAGATCTAAGATGAGATCGGGGTTTTACGAGGAGTTGATAATTGAAAATACGGACCCCCAAAGGAGGAGTGCGGGGAAAGTTACAATCAGCGTGAAACATGCCGGTTAAAAAAAAGCAATACTTTCAGATTCGCTCGTCAGCACAAGCAACAATCAACGGGAACATTAGTGTAGTGTCAAGATTATCAGTTGCGTTGACAGACATTTCGCCACGATCGAAGAGAGACGAAATGATTACTCTACTACCTCCCGGATCGGGAGAGTTAACTACCTTCCCTGTGAACAAATATTGTTTCATCGTCAAGACAAGGACATCTATCACGGTTCTGTGGTGCAGCACCATCTCGCACGTAGACATCCAGGCTCTCCTGCTGCAAAAACCCAACCAAGTGATCCCATTCTCCGTCAAGTTTTTCACTGCCTTCCAATACAAAACCCCAAGTATGCAGAGATTTATGAGGAAGACACTCCTTGCGAGTATGACTACGAGAAACATGAATTTTTTACCCAGAAACTGCGCCACATTCTCTCGGACCACATCCCGGCTCTCCCTACTGCCAAAAAACCCAACCAAGTGATCCCATTCTCCGTCAAGTTCTAAAATCACAACCATTCGATGGAGTGCAAGATCCCCGTGAAGATAAGTTTCAGGACAAGAAACCTGACCATCTTAGTTCGATGACTACATCAAACTAGGTTTAGAACCTCAAACTGATCTTCTAATCATGATTATTGTAATTATGATTGTTTTTATTGTTTTTAATCGTGTATTTGTCTTTGAAAAAATATTTTAAATAAAATTGAATATTATATTATTATTATTATTATTTTTATTATTATTATTATTTATTATTATTATTATTATTATTATTACTATTATTATTATTATTATTATTATTATTATTATTATTATTATTATATAAGAGGCCAAATTTTAAAGTGGTTTTCCCAGTTTCTTAACAGATAGGAAACTTTTGGTAAAAATAGGGGAGTGTTTCAGAAAAGAAAGAGAGATTGTGACGGGGTTTTCCGCAAGGCTCCATATTAGGGCCGTTATTGTATCTCATTTATGTAAATAATATGACTAAGTGTATGAAAAATGTACCGTTTTTTTTGTATGGGTGATGACACTGTCCTGTTGTTTGCCCACAAGATCTTATCTACTGCGATTAAAGCTACAGCAGGATTTCACGCAATTATTAATGTGGACTCACGATAATAATTTATAATTAATGCGGGCAAAACCAAAATATTACATATTTGTTCCCCTCTGAACCATAACCGGCAGCAACCTCTTCAAATATTTTTTCACTCTTATGAGTGCCTTTCATGGGTATGGTAGATGAAATAAACTGTTTAAACTGTGATGTATTTATTGAGAGTGTTGATAGTACGTGTATTTAGGTATCACAATTGATAGATTTTTGTCGTGGAGGCCTCACATTGTATCCTTGTGTAAACGCCTAAGATCTTTTGCATTTCAGTTATTTAAGTTAAAAATGGTGTTACCTTTCAAACTTTTACGGTCTGTGTACATTGCTATAGCTGAATCTATTCTTTTATATGGTTTGTTGGCCTGGGGCTCTGCTTCGCTCTCTCACGTGAATTTGATATCAATCCTTCTCACAATGCAAATGATTAAAAACAATTACACCATGCTTTTTACAAACAATGTGAACTACAAATAGTATAGCATGAAGTTTTAAATTTGTTAATGTACTACCTTTAATCATACCTGTACATGTCTAAATTATTTTAAAAATTTTATTTAATAGAATGTATAATGTTTCCGTACGATGGTAGGGGGAGTCACGAGGTGGAGAAAAGAGGAAATTACATTTTACCTAACAGTTTGGAACAACAAATATATGGAAAAAAGACAATTTTTTACTTACACCTGCAATATTTAATAGCCTTCCCGTTCATCTACGAAATTAGTAAAATATCAGCCCATAAAATCAGAAATAACGGTCATTATCCTTGAAACTAATGCGCATAGATGACGTCAGTTGGCTGACCACATACCCCTACCATGCGCAACATTTTTAATATTGTTTTGAGTTCAGTTATAATTTGAGTATTATTGTATTGTTCATTCTTGACGTTTGTTATTTTCTTGTTCATTATTAGTTAATTTAATCATTTACTGGAGTTCCAGTAAGTTTTTTATGTATTGTTATTGAAAAAGGAGGTTTTTTAAACCACACATTATCGCAGATATTTCATGTATTTTTGTATTTATTTAAACCCACAGACAAGGCCTTTTTCATAAGGCTTTTGTGGAAATAAGCCTATTCTCATTTTGTACATGAGGTTATAAATAAATTAAAAAAAAAAAAAAAAATTATTATTATTATTATTATGAATTATTATTCTTATTATTATTTTTCAAATTTAAGCTTTTCCGCGGCCTCGGTAAATAATTAACACAATTTATTGGGCGGACATTTTCGCCGCGTCGAATCTGCTTTAATTGCTTTGACGTTTCAGCCCAACTGTGTTGGGCTATCCTCAGAAAAACAAGATATTATTCTAAAAACTTACAAAAAAAAGCCAGACAAGGCGTTTACATAGAAAAACAAAATCACAAAAAAAAAAAAAACACAAAAACCATTTACCATGGACCAGGCCCCGCCTTCTAGTCAACATGCTTACATTCTTATGAAGACAAAATATCACATTTGAGAGTTTCTGGTACGTATACTATCACTTCGTCGGATCCACTTTCTTGGGGCTGATCCGTTCTGGGACAGGGAGACGAGAAGGTCTGTATTCGAACCGAAGTAAGATGTCGGGGATAATGCACTATTTTTGATACTGGCCCCACTGGAGTTGGTCTTGAATCCTTTTCAATTTAGGCGCCCAGACCCGCTCAGGCTTAAACCAACTCACCATTAAATTGTTTTGGTGTTTTAGCAATTTCAATTGACTCTCTCAACCAATCTGGGAAGTAAACGAGGCCTCTTTGTCAAACTATTGTGGCACTCTCAACATATTTTCATATCTTGGATTTTAACATTTCACAAGCTGTTTAGCCCCCGCTGACTGTTTTTCTTCTCGAGCATGCCTACAATGAAGCTTTAATGTTCTTTCGTCTGTTCCCAGTTTGAATGTCTTCAGGGCTAAAGAGAGAAGAGTACTTAATACCACCCCAACACCAGTAGTCCTAATTTGTCGAGTACAGTGTTTAGAGGGGCCTACCATGAACGGTGTTTGTCGAAAGTAAATTTTGCTGTCACTCACTAAACCGTATTCCCCCATTTGAATAGATTATCAGTGGAGTAGAAGCGTCCTGATTCGTCTGTCTGACCGCTGAAGCAGAGGAAGTTCGACAAGAGACAACGAGAGTATTGAAGCAGCGAAGCCTCCTGAAAAGAAACCTAAGTAAGTCAGGAACAAATGGCAATCGAGACTTTCGAGAGAATGATTCAATACGAGTTCTTAAGTCAACAAGGGGAATTCCAACTGTGTGATGGATTTAGTCGACTACAGGCAGAAGATGTGGAAAATCTATTGCAAGGTAAAGCTACGCCATTACTCCAACGAAGTCCTCTAAGCAGAATACCCTTTTAACAGCAAACTGATTAAAGAATCACCGCTGGACGCAGTGAAAAAAGGCGATAACCCACACGATGGTAGAACGCCGAGGATATATGGTCCTTGCCTAAAGTTCCCACGCCAGGAGTTCGCGTTACGTCCAATTTGTAACGCAATAGGTCCTACCGATGAGTTGGCTCGCCACTTGGCAAACAGATCCAACCCACTTGTGCCAGATACCAAGTCATATATTAAAACTCGGTTCATTTTTAATTGATGTCTTAAAGACCTAAATCGATGACCAAGACTTTGAATGTAAGTTTTTGACATTGTTTCATTGTTTACTAATATTCCAGTGCCATAAGCATGAGGTTGGTACGGGAAAGAATTCCTTTTGGCACCACACATCTCAGACTTAATTCACCATTGTCTGGAATCCCATTCTTTGTTTTTGAGGGACAAGTGTATCAACAAACTGAAGCACTCCCAATGGGCAGCCCTTTATCCTCCAGTAGTAGCCAATCTCTTTTTGATGATTTTCGATCCAAAGCATCTGGACTCGGCACACTGAGCTCAAAGATTTGGTTGCGAATATGTGGATTACATCTTTGCAGTTTGGGCCACATGTTAGTGAAACACTACATGCATTTTGTCTATTTTGAATAGCATCCATCCAAGCATTCAGTTTCCCTATGGAAATTAGAGACGAATGGCACTAGCTTTTCTGGATATTCTATCACGAGAGACACAATACCTGCCACGGACGCGTTTATCGCAAGCCCACTCATACAACTTGTACCCTGCATGAGACATTCCCAGGGGTGCACCGGGCACCGGCGCCGACAGAACAGTCCTGTTATTAACACAGCTGGTAACCCGAGCTTATAGACTGTTCAGACGAAGTCACGTTTGGAAAAGGAAAGGGTGTACTCAAGAAGCGATTATTAAACAATGGCTACAGTAAGGCAACCATCAACAGGGCTTTAAAACGGCCACAGTCGACAAGATAACAGAGCGATAGTTTGGAAGATGAGCTACCGTAACATCACGAGAGCCTTCCTGCTTACGTGAAGTACACGACGGACAGAATCGGTCTCATTTTAGCTAAACATAGACGATCAAAACTGTTTATATCCAGGAAAAAGGAGCCAATTGAGTGAAGCCAGTCAAAGATATCATTCCACTGCAAGAGAGTGGGTGTTTACCAAATTCCTTGCAAGTGTGGGTTGGTTTATATAGGCCTAAACTGCAGACAGTGGAACAAGACTTAAAGAACATAAGCTCATTAGGCACTGCTCGAGATAACAGTCAGCGGTGGCTAAACATGCTTGTGAAAATGTTAACAATCCAAGACGTGAATTATGGTTTGAAGTGGCCACAATAGTTCAAAAGAGCCTCGTTACTTCCAAGATTGGTTTAGAGAGTCCCTTGAAATTGCTAAAACACCAACAAATTTTTAATGGTTGATGTTGGGTTTTAAGCTGAGTCGGGTCGTGGGCGCCTAATAGTGAAAAGGATCAAGACAACTTCCAAACGCTGGCCGATCAAAAATAGTTGCTTATCCCCGACAAATCTTACTTCCGGTGTTCGAATACAGAACCTTCTCGTCCTCACCTGTCCCAGAACTGGATCAGCCACAAGAAAAGTGGAGTCCGACAAGTGATCAGGGGGGGGGGGGGGGGGTAAAATACCGTACCAGAAACTCTCAAATGTGAGTATTTTGGTCTGCATAAGAATGTAACGCATGTTGATAGAAGGCGGGGCCTGGTCTGTAACTGTTTGTTTTGTGATTTTGTTTTTTCTATGTAACAGCCTTGTCGGGTGGCTTTTATTTTGTAAGTTTTTAGAATTAATATCTTGTTTTTCTGAGGATAGCCCCACACAGTTGGGCTGATACGTCAAAGCAATTAAAGCCAGGATTCGACGCGGCGAATGTCCCGACCAATAAATTGTGTTAATTATTAATATTATTTTATTATTATTATTATGATTATTATTATTAGTATTATTTCTTTTATTCACCAATATGAAAACATTACATAATGGTTATTTAAGAACTTTCACCAGCGATGAAACCACATCTCTGAAGGTGAAACCCCTATTACTAAAAAGTAAATATACATGGCATTAACAAAATACAATACATACAAGCAAATAACAGAAACAATTTTTTTTTTTACACTAAAACTTTGCGGTAGGAGGTGGGGCGGTTTTCCCTAATAATGCTGGCCTTTGAAGCTCTGGAGTCCAGTGATTGCCAGAGATATGTTGGAGGTTCCCTGCTTCAACACTTCTTCAATTTGTCCGCACAAGCTTTCCAATAATATGGGAACAATCTTACAACGACATTCCACATTCGTTGAATTTCTATTTGAAAGGTCTCGATATCTTGTGCGGTTTTCTGCTTCCTTTAGGACTATTTGCGGTCTGATGGAAGAGCTACATCGATGATCAAACATTTTAGTCGCTTGTTTTTTTTAAACAACAATGTCTGGTTTTGTTGTGAAGAACCTTTCTATCATTGATTATTACGCTCATTCCAACAATATGGTCACATACCATTGTCAATTCTTGTTCTGGTATATGCATGTACCATTTGTCAGAAAGGGGTTTTTGTTGTTTTTTTTTTTTTTTTTCCCCCCCGATGTTGTAACTTTCTAAAATGTTCCAATGACAAATATGCCCCAACTTTATCAATGTCGATACATGTTATTCCGTTTTTTTGCTAAGACCGGACTCCAGAAATAATGTGCTCTACGCTTTTCTTCATAAACTTACACAAACGACACTTGTCATATACGTCGAGTTTTGAGATTCTTTTTTCTAACTTTTTGTCTTAAGGCTTGATCTTGTGCAGCTACAATAAGACTTTCAGTTTCACCTTTTGAGATTACTTCTGCCCAGCACTGATTGGTTTGATCTTGGTCAATATGTGGTTGCTTCCATGCGTGTAATAATATTGTCCATGGCAAATGTTTAGACTTCCAGCAACTTATTAAAATCTTTGCTGATATGTTCCTTTATTTGCTTCGTGATTATCTTGGACCTTGTTAGTTGTGGACCCATTTATCTGATTATATCGGTTAATTCCAAACCTGATTGAACTTGGGGTTGCCTACTTAATGACAGATTTTCTCATAGCTTTCTGGACTCATGTTCTTGAACCATTCTAAATAAATTTGTCCATCTCCCGTTCCTTCTATGTATAAAACTCAAACCAATCATTGACTGTTTTGTATACCCCTCTAGTTTGGTTATACCTCGACCTCCATTCTTCCTTGCGATTATACAGTCGTCCGACGTCCGCCTCGTGGATGTGCATTCCGTTTCATTGTCAACAGTTTTTTCCTTCGTTTTTGATCCAATACTCTAAGTTCTTCTATCTCCAATCTAATTCCCAAAGCTATAAGATTTACTGGCACAGCAAATTGACGCAATTGCAATAGTTTTATTTCGTCCGTTCAAATTCACTTTCAAGTATTAATCTTAGACGTCCGTTTTGTATTCTTTGCTCAATTTTATTCTTTCATCATTGTATTCTGAACACCATTGCCTTTCTCTATCCAAGATATTCATAAGTTGATTCTTGACCAATGTCCTCAATAGTGGTATGCTGCCATCAAGTTGGATTTTTCACTTGCGACAATCTTCCATCTCTTGAATGTCGCTTTTCCCTTGCACTTCTCGATTCCAAATTCCATACAATGGTCGTCCACTGAAAGTTTTGACGATATTTAGTAAATAACTAAGTTCATCGTCATTTTTCCGCGAATAACCTTCAAATCGTCCATGGACAGAAGTGCGAGACTTTGTCTTCATTCGGCAATAAATGCATTACCCCAAACCTGCGTCATTGAGGCACTTTTGGTCAAAGGAAACAAGCTCATAGAAAATAGAAGTGGCGATAACGAATCAACCCTGAATATTCTCGTTGTAATGTGAACATTACTTGATGCGTTTCATTCAGTTTCCGTTCTTATTTTCATACTTGTATTCCAAGTTAGCATCATATTTTTGCAGAAGTTGACACTAATTGGTTGCCTTATACATGTCCAATACTTTTAAAATCAACTGTGTGCACACTATCAAATGCTTTCTTGTAATCAATCCAACCTACACTAAGATTTCTTCTGTCTCTGTTTTACAATTTTCCATTTAGCTTACTCAACAGAAGATGATCCTTATATCCATACGTTTTCTACAACAACCTTTTTGCTCTATGCATTACATTATTTGGGTAAGGCTAAAACACTTTGCATTCTTCAGGATTATTATTGCCTAGATTTTTTTTATACATGGTAGGTAACAGTGATAGGTCCTATAATTTTTTTGGTTTGTTCGTTTTGTGCTTGAATTTCGTAACAAATACGTAACACCCTGTTGTCAACCATACTGGGGCGTCTTCATGATGAGCCCACAGCATTATTGAGAAAGTTACTAAATAGTATGAGTGGATGTCAGTTGTTTTAGCAAAAAGTTGGATAATTGTCTGTCCTGGTGCTTTCCCAGCTTAGCACTTTTTCCGAAGGGGAACTAACAATCACACATTTGTAATTTCCTTCCCAATTCATATCCGGAGAATTAACACAATCCAATTCTTGATGTATAGAATCCATTTAGCTTCTGAATTATGCTTTTTGTTATCTTCCAGATTGATTTCCAAAAGAGTTTCTATTTTCATCTTTGTGGTGATTTTGTTATTTCAATGTTTGTTTTTTGTACAAATGCTCTCTGTACGAATTTATTTCCATTTTCTGAAAAGTGTATTTTGTCTAAACTGCAGTGTTTCCTTTTCGAGGTATCTTTCTTATTCTCTGAGCTTTGGCCTATCTTCTGGTTTCAATTGCTCTTCTACTTGAACCGCATCTTGGGACTGTGGTATACTATACTTATTATTTTTTTTTATTATTATATTATTATTATTATTATTATTATTTTTTATTAGTTTTATTTTATTATTATTATTATTATTATTATTATGTGATGATGATGATGATGATGATGATGATTTCTTGATATGATTATCGTAATTGATAAATGCGAATTGTGAACTGAACATACTTGGCTTCTTTACGATTTGCGCAGATTTTAGGTGCCAAAGGTTAAAATTAATTTTTTTCTTGGGGAGTGCTTTGATTACATCTTAGCTTGCTAGCTTGATCACTATCTTCAGTCAGGGCGAAGAGGCAACTGCTTTGCAAGTTAGATCTTCTAAAAGCTAGTGCAATTGCGTTTGATAGAAGGGTTTGCCATAGTTTTCTATTCCTATGATTAATTGTACACAAAGACTTCTGTTCAGCAAATACAGAATTAAATTGCGACTGAATTTCCCCCAGTGGAATCCCCAACAATTATACCTCAAAAGTACTTTATTCAATCTTGGGTGATCCTGACAAGGAACCATGCCCTGCAGGAGAAGGAAGGTGGGAGGTTGTTTGTCGGGGGGGAAAACAAGTGTCTAGGGTGAGTGTTGTTACCCGCACGCTTCCTCAATCTATTCCAGTAAAACTTAGCATGGTGTTAAAAATATCACAGCCAACAACATAAACTATCTTATGATCTTCGGTTAAAAGTTTAAAAGTTAATCTACGGGTCAGACGAGCTTCCGTGCGTGAAAAGAGCAAACCATCACAACCTCGTACAGAGCCTCTTCACTCTGTATGCTAGACAAAATACATTGAATAACAGTATGAAGTGGAGTAGATTTTATGTTGGAGTATTGTTCATAGTTTGTGTTATTGTAGAGATCAACTTTTGCGATGGTAAATCGTCAAGAACAACAACCTCAACTACCGTAGCAGCCGCGCCTACGTACCTTGTGCAAGCGCCTTGCAGGAGTGGTTATAGAAAAGTCAATGGGATATGTAGACAAATAGTCTGATCGGTAAGTGCTCTTATCACGAGAAATGTGTTTTTGTATTACAGCGTATACCAAGATTATTGGTAGGCTTATAGTGATTCAAGTAGGGGTTTCCCGTGTAATGGTTATACGTACCACTTACACCAGTCAAATTTGCGTTTTCACTTGAATTCATTTTATTAACGATAGGTCAGCCAAAAACAAAATGACAACAAATATAGAAATCCTACATAAAATGTGTGCATGGAATTGGAATGAAATAGTTTTACTCCTTATTATCTACAACGTCATAAGACATTGAAGTCGTTCCCAAAATCAAGTCACACATTTATGTATGAGTTCATTTGAGAGTGAGAAAGAACTTGTTTACAGTTTATTTCTTTTGGTTTAGAGAATCATTTGTTTTAGATCAGAGATGCTATGTCATGGCTCCAAAAAATATTGAAGCTCGTGAAGATATACACGTTATCGGCACAAACTTATTTACAGTTACATCACGTCTTAAGTCAATGGACATTTTAAAATTTAAAATTAAATAAAACGTATCATTTTATGGAGTATCCTTTAGCCAAAGTCCTACAAATCTATTCATCTTAATGCGCATATCTTTCGACTTTGATAATAAAAGCCATGGGGTCATAAGTAATCTCTAGGTCATGTCTCGCAATGAGTTCGGAATCCACGCCAGATATGCACATCAGTTGCTGTGGATAAAAACAAGGGACAATGAAGGCGCTACATCTTCTGACGTGTTTGCTGGTGTTATTAGCGAGCGTGGTTTACCCGGCCAAGATTGACAGTAGGCCCATGTACAACACGACCACCCACGGCGAGGGCCAGCAGATAATACTACGGACACACATTGTTAGTGCCCCGACAAGGGGATGTCCACAAGGATTCAGGAAAATTGGCAACAGCAAAACATGTAGGAAGGTATTTTAATACGGAGGTGAGTTCATATATTAATACAGATCAGCAAGCAGTATATACCAGGCGCGTAGGTACATTTTGAAAGTTGGGGGGGGGGGGGGGGGTTAAATCCATCAGCAGGTACTGAGGGCGCCGAAGACGATTTTTTTTTCCACGATACTACAGTTATTTCGTCATGTTTTAACTGCACTCGGACTAAACAATGTTTTATACTAGCAACTATCTGCGATCTAAAAACTCAAAAATGAACGTGAAGTGGCTCATTTTAGTAAATTTCAACCTAATTTTTAATCTCCTGGCTGCAATGATAACTTATACACTTGAGGTATACTTGTCAAATGTGAAACCGATAGATCCTATGTTGGGAGTGCCAGCGTGAAAAGTGGGGGTCAATACCCCCCCCCCCTTCCTACGCGCCTGAGCGGTGCTGTAGTTTATTATACTATAGCATACACATGTTGGGATTCCTGAGTATCAACGAAAGTAATTTTAACTGATATAATGTTATAGAAGTAGTAGTGACAAGCCTAAAAATGTGTTTCTGAAAGTGATGTACGATTTTCAGGGCGCGTAACTATACCCTAATCTTTTATTAATGTATACGAATAGGAATAATACATGTTTAAATGCTGTGATATATTCACGTATCATTAAAATTTCGCATTTAAGTTTGGCAGACTTTAAGTGAATGTTTATGAAGTAATAGTGACCTGTACATAATGTTTAGTGTATCTTTCACATGTATTTAGTAAATTGCAATTAGATGAGGTTCTTCTAAGTGATACAGATATTACCAACAGTAATGGGACTGGACTAAACGATTAGTTGTCTTCTCTATACAACAACGAAATGATGTCGGTTTTTATAATTTGTATTTTTTGATATTGATTATTAACTCTTTATTTGCGAAGAATATTAATATCTTTCAAGTCCAAGCTTATTATTGATTATTTGCATACCACTTACTTTTTATATTGTCATAATTTGTGACTAGTGTTTCTTAAGTGATGTGTATTTTCAATTGGCCCATCGATGCAACGTCTTTTTACACTATGTCGTATCTTGTAACTTGTAATCATACTTAACACGTGTTTTCTTTTCACTCAGTGTTAAAATTGCTATCCTCTCCCCCCTCCTCCCCCACCCCGAAGTAGGATATGTAGTTTTCCTATGCTTCAGTTTATTGTTTGTTATTTATTTTTGTCTTCGACTAAAGAGGAAAACATAATACAAATTTTTCAAATAAACAATCAAAATGATAACGTGTGACACCAATCTGTTGGACGTATGTGGCGTATATTATACCTCGAAGTTCTCAATAATACCTCTCCACTAATCATGAAACGTTCGTTGCTCTCTCACTTTTGTAATGCATGACCTCGTAGCGTACATCGGCTAGGCTTGACTGGAACTTACGTTAATTTATATCACGACCACGACAGTTTTTTTAAAGTTGTCTTTACTATTGCTTTACCTTAAGTGGCATTTTCACTTACATTGTACAGTGCGAAGTTAAAGTTGAGCGCGAACAAGACTGCGGTTGCGCTGACATGTACTGTATTATAAACGCGTCACAGTAATTATTTCCTGACAATGCATGGAACTGCAGCACGTTGCGATCTCGATCAATATTATCCAGAATGCCAATGCGAATTGCTAGCGATCTGCCGACCGAAACCTGGATAAAATCAGTGCTAGTAATGCCACATGAATCATTGCAAGCAGTAACACTAGCTTGAAAGTTTTATTTCTTTATTTATTGTTTAACACATGAATGCGTTATAGGTTATTAGAAAACGGATGTTACATATAAAATATCTGCTGTAGCCTACACACATCCAAAAATCTTTGAAGAATAAAGCCAAGCCTTACGCACACAAAAGTATCGAGATCTATCATCTAACTAAATGAAGGGCCAAGGTTAATGCATAACTTTACTACTCCCCCCAACTATATTGTTTTACACAATTGCAAATCTATTTTGACAAACTTGCAATTCCCATATGGAAAAGTAACTGTTAATAATATATTTAATTAAAATGGAATTAATTATAAATACATTTTAATAAAAAGTGTTGCGTAATTAATTTTGTAGAATACATTTAACTAAACATATCAAAGCATTTTCAAAAATAAATAAATAAAGTATTCTTTGTGCATTTTTAAATGGCATTTATTCAAATTAATTTGCAATCATAGGAAGAGAAAGATTTATATGGTATGGACATATGAGAATGAGAAGAATGGACTAAAAGAGAATATCGAGAGCAGAATTTGTAAGTGGAGATATGAACATAAGAAGACCTGGTAGACCAAAAGAGAAGTGGGAGGACCAAAAAATTGATGAACGTAGCGAGGATTCCATTCCACCACACTGGAGAAAAAAAATCCGGAATGTTTTTCTTTTTTTCTGTTTGTATTTTTGTGTGTTCGTTAACACGATTCCGGCTAAACCGATACTCCAATTGCGATACAATTTTCTGGAGGCCTTCGAAATCTCTGAACTTAGAACTGCCACGTTTTTGAGCGCAATCGAAAAATTATTTCTCGTGAAAATCGCAATTTTACAATTTTTTACGATTTTAAAAAAATCTTAAAACATTTCTTCGACTTATAACACCTATACATGCTTTATCCGATTGTAATTATTTTTTCACAGAACCTTAATTTGTTGAATTAATATATTCGTGTGAAATTTGAGCGCAATCGAAAAATTCGCAATTTTACGCTTTTTTTCGTTAAAAAAATGATTCGACTTATAACACCTACATGCTTTATTCGATTGTAATGTAGTGTGTAATGTAATGTGCGCCCCTGATTCTCATGTCGTCGTCGTAAAAATTAAAACAATATTACCAAGCGTGTCTCGCAGGCCAATGTAATGGGAAAACGAAATCAATTTAAATACCATCTGCATAACACACGGCAGATCAATGCACCAATTACGCTCATCCAACAACGCGCATGAAAAAGCGTTTGCGAAGCTTCGTGGTAAATTATGGTGAAGAAAGAGATGAGTGTTGGGAAGAAGTAGACGCAGAACGACTATGGGAGGACAGAAGGAAATGGCGTGAGCTGGTGGTTCACTGGTAAGAAGCAAGAAAGAAGAGGACGATATTGAAGGAGAAGAGGACATGACAGGCCTGACAAGCCGGTGTTAATAAACTCTGTGTTCCCTGGAGTTAGCAACCCCCAGACCCGACTTGTGTTGGAATCAGGCGTAAAAATAATATATGCATATATGTATATATTTCCAAAAGCGTTTGGTTGGAAATTGATTTTGTTAACGCGTTTGTTTACACAATATGTCCTACAATATGGTATAAAGTTTATATTTCCAAGAACGGACCGAAAGTATAATGCATTTGAAAAATCAATACACAAATAAATTTTGCTACTACTTTTATGTAATACATTAGAAGATATATTATCATGTATACATTTTTAATGTTATCACATAATGTGTTTTAAAGCTTCTAACAATAAATATATTTGTACACACCACATAAGGCACACGGAAAACAAGTAATGACTGACAATAATTATCATAGTCCGCGCATTCATAACGTCTTGTGTTCTTCTGTTACTATCGGCTTGCAAACTACCCCCATATACCTTCTATCTCTTACTCGATCATAACGTCTTGTGTTCTTCTGTTAGTATCGGCTTGCAAACTACCCCCATATCCCTTCTATCTCTTACTCGATCATAACGTCTTGTGTTCTTCTGTTAGTATCGGCTAGCAAACTACCCCCATATCCCTTCTATCTCTTACTCGATCATAACGTCATGTGTTCTTCTGTTAGTATCGGCTAGCAAACTACCCCCATATCCCTTCTATCTCTTACTCGATCATAACGTCTTGTGTTCTTCTGTCAGTATCGGCTAGCAAACTACCCCCATATCCCTTCTATCTCTTACTCGATCATAACGTCTTGTGTTCTTCTGTTAGTATCGGCTAGCAAACTACCCCCATATCCCTTTATCTCTTACTCGATCATAACGTCTTGTGTTCTTCTGTTAGTATCGGCTAGCAAACTACCCCCATATCCCTTCTATCTCTTACTCGATCATAACGTCTTGTGTTCTTCTGTAAGTATCGGCTAGCAAACTACCCCCATATCCCTTCTATCTCTTACTCGATCATAACGTCTTGTGTTCTTCTTTTTAGTATCGGCTAGCAAACTACCCCCATATCCCTTCTATCTCTTACTCGATCATAACGTCTTGTGTTCTTCTGTTAGTATCGGCTTGCAAACTACCCCTATATCCCTTCTCTCTCTTACTCGATCATAACGTCTTGTGTTCTTCTGTTAGTATCGGCTTGCAAACTACCCCATATCCCTTCTATCTCTTACTCGATCATAACGTCTTGTGTTCTTCTGTTAGTATCGGCTAGCAAACTACCCCCATATCCCTTCTATCTCTTACTCGATCATAACGTCTTGTGTTCTTCTGTTAGTATCGGCTAGCAAACTACCCCCATATCCCTTTATCTCTTACTCGATCATAACGTCTTGTGTTCTTCTGTTAGTATCGGCTAGCAAACTACCCCCATATCCCTTTATCTCTTACTCGATCATAACGTCTTGTGTGTCTTCTGTTACATATCGGCTTGCAAACTACCCCCATATCCCTTCTATCTCTTACTCGATCATAACGTCTTGTGTTCTTCTGTTAGTATCGGCTTGCAAACTACCCCCATATCCCTTTATCTCTTACTCGATCATAACGTCTTGTTTTCTTCTGTTAGTATCGGCTTGCAAACTACCCCTATATCCCTTCTCTCTCTTACTCGATCATAACGTCTTGTGTTCTTCTGTTAGTATCGGCTTGCAAACTACCCCCATATCCCTTCTATCTCTTACTCGATCATAACGTCTTGTGTTCTTCTGCTAGTATCGGCTAGCAAACTACCCCCATATCCCTTCTATCTCTTACTCGATCATAACGTCTTGTGTTCTTCTGTTAGTATCGGCTTGCAAACTACCCCCATATCCCTTCTATCTCTTACTCGATCATAACGTCTTGTGTTCTTCTGTTAGTATCGGCTAGCAAACTACCCCCATATCCCTTCTATCTCTTACTCGATCATAACGTCTTGTGTTCTTCTGTTAGTATCGGCTAGCAAACTACCCCCATATCCCTTCTATCTCTTACTCGATCATAACGTCTTGTGTTCTTCTGTTAGTATCGGCTAGCAAACTACCCCCATATCCCTTCTATCTCTTACTCGATCATAACGTCTTGTGTTCTTCTGTTAGTATCGGCTAGCAAACTACCCCCCAATCCCTTCTCTCGCTTACTCGGTCATAACGTCATGTGTTCTTCTGTTAGTATCGGCTTGCAAACAAACCCCCATATCCCTTCTATTACTTACTCGGTCATAACGTCTTGTGTTCTTCTGTAGTATCGGCTAGCAAACTACCCCCATATCCCTTCTATCTCTTACTCGATCATAACGTCTTGTGTTCTTCTGTTAGTATCGGCTAGCAAACTACCCCCATATCCCTTCTATCTCTTACTCGATCATAACGTCTTGTGTTCTTCTGTTAGTATCGGCTAGCAAACTACCTATAGACTACCATATAAAACCACTGCTTACAATTCAGAAATATGTAATTAAAATAATTCTAAAGGCCCCACGTAGATCCCCATCCGAAGAAATCTTTAAAACTATCAACGTCAACAGCATCAGAAAATTATATATAAAATCAATTATTAAACATATATTTAAATCAGTAAACCTAAACTCAAATATTATGCCACTTTCAAACACTAATCAAACAAGACCAATAACAGTTTAGCAATACCTCGAGTAAAGAAAGACCTAACCCAACGACATGCCTACTATTTAGGACCAAGGATCTATAATAAATGTGCATTACTTAAAATAACAAAGACCATGAGCAAACACACATACTCTAAACAAATAGAACTATGGGTAAAGGATAAAAGCCTGAAACAAATTGAGGATATCGTTTACTTAGTGTACAACATCGACTGATTCAACATTATTTCCTATTGTTTAGAATACGAATTAAAATTAAAAACTCAAATAGGTAGCATATAATTTTATGTATTCGAAAAGTTATAATAAATATTAGTATTTTTTAATAAAAAATTAAGTAGCATCATATATAAATCAACCAACGGGCCGGCTCGTTCATTTAAAAAGTTCACCCCTCAAAAAATTTTCTTTATAGTCCTATAAGTCTGATTTTTTGCATGTTAGTTGCCCCACACTAAAGCTGTTCTTATGTTAGCAACATATAACTGGTTTACATTAATTAAAACCTATCATTTTACTTACAATATTATTTAAGAAAATGAAATTTATATAACCTGTGTCAAAACAATGAAAGAAAACCAAAAATGCAAAAAAAAATTTATTTACTCTTACTCTTCTCTTACTTTACCTTTTACTCATCATAACGTCTTGTGTTCTTCTGTTAGTATCGGCTTGCAAACTCCCCCAACCCCCTTTATCTCTTACTCGTCATAACTCTTGTGATCTTCTTTTTAGTATCGGCTAGCAAACTACCCCCATATCCCTTCTATCTCTACTCGATCATAACGTCTTTGTTCTTCGTTGTATGGGGGGCCGCAAACTACCCCCATACCTTCTATCTCTTACTCATCATAAGGGTTTTGGTTTCTTTGTTAGTACGGCTAGAAAAATACCCCCATACCTTTTTCTACTCTTACTCGATCATAACGTTTTGTTTTTTTGTTAGTATCGGTTGAAAACACCCCCATACCCTTTCTATCTTTTACTCACCAAAAAGTTTTTTGTGTTTTTCTGTTTATCGGCTAGAAAAACTACCCCATACCCCTTCTATCTCTTACTCGATCAAACGTCTTTGTGTTCTTCTTTTAGTTCGGCTGCAACTCCCCCCAATCCTTCTTCTTTTTACTCGATCATAACGTTTGTGTTCTTCTGTAGTATCGGCTAGCAAACTCCCCCCAATCCCTTCTACTCTTACTCAATCATAAGTCTTGTGTTCTTCTGTTTATCGGCTAGCAAACTACCCCCTTTCCCCCTTTATCTCTGACGGATCATAACGCTTGTGTTCTTCTGTTAGTATCGGTTTGCAAACTACCCATACCCCTTCTATCTCTTCCCGATCATAAGTTTTGGGGTCTTCTGAAAGTATCGGCTAGCAAACTACCCCCATACCCCTTTCTCTTACTCATCATAACGTCTTGGTTTTTTCTTTTAGTATCGGCTTGAAACTCCCCCTTATCCCTTCTCTCTCTTACCGATCATAACGTCTTGTTTTCTTCTGTTAGTATGGGTTTGCAAACTCCCCCCATATCCCTTCTACCCTTTTATTTTCATAACGTTTTGTGTTTTCTTTTAATTCGGCTAGCAAACCCCCCCATACCCCTTCTATCTTTTACTCGTCAAAACGTTTTGTTTCTTCTGTTAGTATCGGCTAGCAAAAAACCCCCATTCACTTCTATCTCTACTCGACTAAGCTTGTTTCTTCTGTTAGTAGGGTTTGAAAACTACCCCCTATCCCTTCTATCTCTACTCGATCATAACGTCTTGTGTTCTTCTTTAGTTGGGCTAGCAAATACCCCCATACCCCTTTATCACTTACCGATCATAACGTTTTGTTTTCTTCTTTTGTATCGGCTAGAAAAACTACCCCCATATCCCTTCTATCCTTACTCGATATAACGTTTTGGTTCTTCTGTTATATCGGCTAGCAAACTCCCCCCAATCCCTTCTATCTCTTACCTCGTCATAAGTCTTGTGTTTTTCTTTAGTTCGGCTACAAACTACCCCCTACCCCTTCTATCCTTACTCGATCATAACGTTTGTGTGCTTTGTTAGTATCGGCTAGCAACTACCCCATATCCTTTTTCTCTTACCGATCATAACGTCTTGGTTCTCGTTAGATCGGCTAGCAAACTACCCCTATCCCTTCATCTCTTACCGGTCAAAACGTCATGTGTTCTTCTTTTATATCGGCTTGCAAACTCCCCCCTATCCCTTCTTTTCTTACTCGGCCCTAACGTCTTGTTTCTTCTTTTAGTATCGGCTAGCAAACTCCCCCATATCCCTTCTATCTCTTCTCGATCATAACTCTTGTGTTTTTCTGTTAGTATCGGCTAGCAAACTCCCCCCTCCCCTTTCTATCTCTTACTCGATCATAACTTTGTGTTCTTTGGGTTAGTATCGGCTAGAAAACACCTAAGACACCATATAAAACCACTGTTTACAATTAGAAATGTAATTAAAATAATTCAAAAGGGCCCCACGTAATCCCCATCGAAGAATCTTTAAAACTATCAAGTCAACAGCACAGAAATTATATAAAAAATCAATTTTAAACATATATTTAAATCTAAACCTAACCAAATATTATGCCACTTTCAAACACTAATCAAACAAGACCAATAAACATTTTTTAGCAATACCTCGAGTAAAGAAAGACCTAACCCAACGACATGCCTACTATTTAGGACCAAGGATCTATAATAAATGTGCATTACTTAAAATAACAAAGACCATGAGCAACACACATACTCTAAACAAATAGAACTATGGGTAAAGGATAAAAGCCTGAAACAATTGAGGATATCGTTTACTTAGTGTACAACATCGACTGTTTTCAACATTATTTCCTATTGTTTAGAATACGAATTAAAATTAAAAACTAAAATAGGTAGCATATAATTTTATGTATTCGAAAAGTTATAATAAATACTAGTATTATTTACTAAAAAATTAAGTAGCATCATATATAAATCAACCAAAAACAGGCCGGCTCAGTTCATTTAAAGTTCATCCTCACAAAACTTCTTTATAGTCTATAAGTCTAGATTAGTTGCATGTTATGTTGCTCCACACTCAAGCTGTTGCTTATGTTAGCAACATAAAACTAGGTTTACATTAATCTACACTCATATCATGATTACATTACAATATTATATTAAGAAAATGCAATTATATAACCTGTGCCCAAAACAAAGTAATGTAAACCAAAATGCAAAAAAAAATTTACTTTTTACTCTTACTTTTACTCTTACTCTTTACTCTCTTACTCGTTTCATAACGTCTTGTGTTCTTCTGTTAGTATCGCTTGCAAACTACCCCCATACCCCTTTTTATCTCTTACTCGATCATAACGTCTTGTGTTCTTCTGTTAGTATCGGCTTGCAAACTACCCCCATATCACTTCTATCTCTTACTCGATCATAACGTCTTGTGTTCTTCTGTTAGTATCGGCTTGCAAACTACCCCCATATCCCTTCTATCTCTTACTCGATCATAACGTCTTGTGTTCTTCTGTTAGTATCGGCTAGCAAACTACCCCCATATCCCTTCTATCTCTTACTCGCTCATAACGTCATGTGTTCTTCTGTTAGTATCGGCTAGCAAACTACCCCCATATCCCCTCTATCTCTTACTCGACCCATAACGTCTTGTGTTCTTCTGTGAGAAATCGGCTTGCAAACTACCCCCATATCCCTTCTATCTCTTACTCGATCATAACGTCTTGTGTTCTTCTGTAAGTATCGGCTTGGAAACTACCCCCATATCCCTTCTATCTCTTACTCGATCATAACGTCTTGTGTTCTTCGTTAGTATGGGCTAGCAAACTACCCCCATATCCTTCTATCTTTTAAATCGTCATAACGTCTTGTGTTCTTCTGTTAGTATCGGCTAGCAAACTACCCCCATATCCCTTTATCTCTTACTCGATCATAACGTCTTGTGTTCTTCTGTTAGTATCGGCTAGCAAACTACCCCCATATCCCTTCTATCTCTTACTCGATCATAACGTTTTGTGTTCTTCTGTTAGTATCGGCTAGCAAACTCCCCCCAAAATCCCTTCTATCTCTTACCCCGTCATAACGTCTTGTGTTTCTTCTGTTAGTATCGGCTAGCAAACTACCCCCATATCCTGTCTTCTGTATGATCCCTGGGCTGTTTCGTCGTGTCGATGATGAGGCACTGCTCGACGTTTCGCCCCCCATTTTTGGTGGCTTCTTCCAAAAATGATGAGATGGATGATGAAGCAGGCTGTATATATACCTCCCGCTGGTAGATGAATCCACAGGTGGGGACAGGGCCCTAACCATGGGAACGCTCCTTGTCTCTCATTGGCTAGGCTCGAGTCCTACTACATTGACTTTTCTTGACTTACTTGACTTACTTGACTCTTATGGCTCGAATGTCTGTTTTTTTCTTTTTTTTTTCTGTTACTGCTTCGGTACAGGTCGCACCGTTTCTCTGATCGACCTGAAAATTTTTCACACATTACCCTACCACCTACATTGGTTTTGGGCCCTGTCCCCCACCTGTGGATTCAAACTACCAGCAGGGGGTATATATACAGCCTGCTTCATCATCCCTCTCATCATTCTTGAAGAAGCCACCAACATGGGTGGCGAAACGTCGAGCAGTGCTGTATCATCGACACGACGAAACAGCCCAGGGATCATACAGAAGACATCTACGGGTCGTGAAAGCCTACAACATCTCATTACCCCCATATCCCTTTATCTCTTACTCTGTCATAACGTCTTGTGTTCTTCTGTTAGTATCGGCTAGCAAACTACCCCCATATCCCTTCTATCTCTTACTCGATCATAACGTCTTGTGTTCTTCTGTTAGTATCGGCTAGCAAACACCCCCCTACCCTTCTATCTCTTACTCGATCATAAAGTCTTGTGTTCTTGGTTTTGTATCGGCTAGCAAAATACCCCCATATCCCCTTTATCTCTTACTCGGTCATAACGTCTTGTGTTCTTCTGTTAGAATCGGCTAGCAACTACCCCATATCCCTTCTATCTCTTACTCGATCATAACGTCTTGTGTTCTTCTGTTAGTATCGGCTAGCAAACTACCCCCATATCCCTTTATCTCTTACTCGATCTAAATAAAGTAGAACGATTTCAAGACATACATATAGAAATGGATTTTTACAAATATATATAGTCACGGGACACGGGGCGTAGAGAATTTATGTACACAGAGTATACGCAAAATGTGGAACGGTATATTAAGCTTGGCGCGTAAGGCTTGGGCCGCTGGCTGTCCTTTCAAGTTTTTGTTGTATGTTTGGTCTCATTACTTTTTAAGTAACATTCCTGATGTTACGTAACTCGTTCCGCCAAGCCAGGGATTGCGCCAAGATTGTATTATAAAGGTGGCGAATTGTGAGTTCTGGGTGAATCTGATTGAGAGACAAAGAACGGTCTTTTAACACAGTGTTAATACGTTTTTGCAGTCGCATGACCTAAAAATAAAATTGGATCCTTTTGTAATGATTGAGCTTGTGCTCTGCGGATGCTACTTGCCGAGAGTAATCGTGTAGATTCAATCAACTAATTAATCTCATTGGCCCATTCACAGTGGATCGTACTATCGGGGTGTCGACAATCCGTACAGACATATATTCACATACAAAGAAATGATTTCAAAATAGGGATCATTTCATTGAAACAAAAGAAAAACAGATTCATCTTTTTGTGCTTCTCTCTTGTATAACCTCTAAGTTTTAGTCTCTAATTCCGAACTGCTACACGAAGTCTCACAAAAACAATGAATACATTGTTAGAAGGATTGTATCATATTTCACATCGTAAGTCTGCCACCTTGCACATGTTTGCTTTTAAACAAGGCAAATAAGAAGCAGTGCTAGGAATAAAATATGTTGAAGCGTTCTACCGTTGAGTGAACGGTTCTATGACATTGCTGGTGTGATATGTGATGCTATTTCTTGCCTTACCTTTAGCTTTGTCAAATGCTCAACACATCACCCCCACCACTAGCGGTAGAATTCAGTGTGTGAACAGATATGATGAATTGTCTGCCGACATTAAATTGGCGACCGAGATACTAAAAACCGATTCAAAACTCAGTTCAGTTCACATTTATGAAATCGAGTGACATATTTTTCAACCCCTTTTCCTCTGATAGTAATTAGAAATCAAATACATCATTCCTCATTACAAAATGACATATTTGTGTATAAAAAATGATTAAATGTTCCATATCGCTTGTTGTAGTGTCAAGTTTAAATTAACAAATTAATTACTTGTTAGTTCGTTTTAAGTACGTGGTCGTGGTTTTGTTCTCCCTAATGGAAACCGCAACATCCTGGCATACGTGTGTGCGTCAGGCTCTAGCCACATGCTAATTGCACACAACGTCACTGATAAGAGCAATTGTAATTAGTGAGCTCATTTCATTTAAAGCACATCATATTTGATGTAGAAACACATTCTTCCGAGGAACGGACCGAACTACTTCAAAATGGTTTCGGTCAAGTCGAGTTTCGTGTTTTTGGTGTTTTTTCTTGTAAGTCTTGTAATGGCAGCGGCAGTGCCGGTATATTTCCCGCCTGCTAACGTGCCTGCTAGGCCGGTCTGTAAGACACCCGAGTACAAGCTACTTGCTGGGAGATGCAGGCGAGTGATACGGAACTAGCCAGCCAGGTGGGTCGATTAGTTTTACTCGTCACACTAGAAATAATTTATCATTCAAATCTTTTACGAAAGGTCTCAAAAACAGAACTTACAATATTGAAATAAAATACGTGCTACTTTTAAGGAAATAGGTGCAATTTTTAATGACTGGCACACATTTAAAAATTGGATTCTTAGTCAGTAAGATATGACAAACGAGCTTGTACGTAATGAAAATTAATCGTTTATTTCGGTTGGAAGCTTTTCCTCTCGTTAGATTCGAAGTACTTTAACCTTTTTTATTATTAGTAATATATTTTCACACATTTATATCTGTGCCATAACGTGAATTTATTTGTGAGCTATTTTTAGTTTTCTAGATTCTTATTTGTAAGTTTAGTATAATCGGAGAAGATGTAAAATTCGAAATTGTCGTTCTTGTCAATATTAGTCTTTCTCCCTGCATTATATGTCTTGTTTAGAATAAGAAATTATGGCCGGAGAAACGAGGTACAACTGCTGTTTACCACACGACAGCGTATGACAATCAATAGTCTTTTGAGACGATAAACATATTTGCAGCGTTCAAAAATATACTACCGTTATAATAGACCACCTGAATATTCTCACAATGTAATTAAGTTGTTTTTCATGGTGTAAAATGATATGTTTTCCTAATTTCTGTGCCCGCTTTTTGCACTTCACTTGTATGTAGAAATGATGCATGCTATGATTTACGGTCGATTACTATTTATCCAATTTTGCACACATTTAAACGGTTATTAAACAAAATGCGTCAATACAAAAAATATAAAATGATCAAACCCCCCCCCCCCCCCCACACCACACACACACACGCGCGCGCGTACATATGACAATCCACCAATAGACATCTTTAGGCCTACGCCTAACATCACGATCTCGTTTCATATTGTAGTTTTCCTTTTAAATGGACATTTTAATATGGAGGCTATTATCTCAAATCTCCAGTATTGTACAAAATACACGCAATTATTACAACAATAAGATAACAATGACAATGACAGATAAAATTGGTCAACTCGCCGCGATTTCGAAGCATTGAGACATGTCTTTATTTGTGTGACCGTTATTTCCTATTTTTATTTTGAATTACGTGAACAAAATCAATGTATAACCGAAATTATATTCAACTTGACAGTGATTTTGTCTACGTAAATTACGTCGACGTATATACGCATGTACACAATATGTATTTAAATCGTAGATTATAGAGGCTAGCAGCTCATGGGACAGGCAACAATAAAACTAAGATAATAATATGAGAATAAGATCGCGTACTATAGGGGATGTATGGCCTAATATTATTATGTTTATTTAAAAAAAATACGTATTAAAACCTGCGTTGTAATAAACAAAGACCATAAAAGCTGTCAAAGTACAACACAAATTCCGCAAATTCTAGATCTATAGGCCTAGTATTCCGCCCGACCTTCTGTCTGTTGTAAAAGTTGACTGAAAGAGTAAATACCGCATCATGAATATCGCCAGATCAAAATCATTTCATAGTTGGCGAGTGTGTCGTTAAAACAAATTATAAAATCAGTCAAAATCCAAAAACCTACCATAAGAACGCACAATTCTCAACATTTTTCGCAAAAACTGCCATTCGTTCTCCAACATTGGAAACTGTATACTAATACAATGAGTCATTTGACATCATTTGACTTCGTTAGACTTATTTCTTGCAGTAAACCATCAATCGTGATTATATTTTGAAATATCAATGGGTACAAACGCTCACAATTCTAACGCAAATTTCTATGTAATAGCATGCGCGCGGTTGTAGGTACCTCGATTCTCTAGTAGCGCGCCTCGCCACTAGAGCGCATACCTGCAACATGGAATCACGGTAATAGATTCAAGGATGTGTTTAGTTTTATTACTAAGATTATCCCTGCTTCAACCAAAGGCTGTGGTTCTTCTCGTGGGAATCTTGTTTCTAATACGCATATAGAGATCTGCGTTTTCCAAATGTCTTACATGTTCCATTTACGTTGTTTCGAGCTTGGTGTCGTTTAAGTCACATGAACGATCCGATTACTATAAAGTTAAAATAATATATGAAATAATTCTACATATAATCAGGGGCCCAACGAGCAGGCATCCTGTCACGAGTGACGCATAGAAGAATGTTCTTGACGGTGGCTCTGTTTGGTTTGTTTCAGTCAGGATGCCGGCTGCTGGGGGCACGGGTGGGGCCCAACGCACTGCGACCCCGCTCCAACTACAAGATTATAATATTATGCTTCTCTTCATAGATATTGATTAATATATATTTACAAAACTTATTAAATTATTAGAATAGGCCTAGCTATCAGTTTGTAAACGTAAGAATTAAAATTAGTTATAAATTTAAAAGTAGTACACAAGGGCTTCTATGTATTAGAAAGTATACCTATACTAACTTGGCATGGTTTAGCGTTTAAAATGAGCAATGTTGTAATCTACGAGAAATGAATGTATTATTTTAATTTTATCACAATATGGTTTGAGTTTCAAATACAATTTCTTTTTTTTGCCGAAGGTTAATCAATTATCAAAGAACTTTCCCGATTCTTCGGGTAAAATAACAACAGTTTGTTCTACAACAAAAATTATTATTAATATTTTTTTTGCATTTATTATTATAAGTAACCATCATTAAAATGAAGCTTATTTCTAAATAGGGAACATGCTATTAGAAATTATTAACGAAAATTGAACTAAAGAGGAAAGTATAAACTGATACGATCGTTAGTGTAATGTATTGTGTTTGTTATGTACAATATTTATCTTTGTTTGTTTTCTTCCAGTTTTAGCTTTGTAAACTCCCAACTTTACTTGATGCTCTGTATTGAGAATTAAGTCTATAAAGTTCTTTCATTTCTCAATATATTTATATCAGTGGAATCACAAATTTGAAACATGTTCCCTATAATGTACTTTTTAAGCATTGACATAATTTCAGTTACATACCATGTTAACAATACAGTTATTTATGTAGTGTTTAGTCACCTATATAAAATAAATAAAAATCATTATTAAACATTTATCTGTATGAATTTCCGTGTCCGGATCAAATACGTCCAACCCGGCATCTATGCCCTCTCATTTCCTGTATTAAATCGTCTTGATTACAGGGATTCCCCATCGCTAGGCATCTGTATCTATATAAGTTCTGTATAATGCTAGAGAATGTAAATAATATGCATGAGTATTTAATGTAATTACAACATGTCCATGCAGGTAAACTGACAATGTATAGAAGAATGTGTGATGAGTTCGACAAAGCCCATTGTGCAGAAATCAATAGACATTGATGAGCTGGTCAAACAATACTCGTGTTTCATACTGCGAACATCAAAGGCATACCAACTGCTATATTGCACTTGGATTGTTAAACCTATCAATAGAATTAATTCCAATGAAATGGAACTACACCTAGGACGGGTAGGGTGTGATATGGCTTGCTCTACATGTGTATGGTTAACTTCCATCCACTATCATAGGAAATTAATGTGTTTCTACTCTCCACTTGCTGGACACAAGTTGTTTAAACTCATAATAAAGTCATGAAAGTCTGCTGGAAACCAAAGTGCTCAAAGATTACTTGAATTCTGTACGTTCCATGATTGCGTATGTTTTACATGTATCTAGGGACGGACTATGGCTAGGGTTTTATCATGTCAGAGCACAGCACAACGCACATTGCGAACATTCATGTGCATGGAGGGAGATCTTTTGAAGAGCATCTGTTGTTTGGATTATTTCATGTTTAAAACGATTAATATGAGGTGTATAGTTCAATCCCTTGCCATGTCTCTAGCCATAGATTTAGCTAAATCTTTCTGTCTTAACACCTATTAATAACAATTATTGATTTGACTTTCAAAATTCGAGTTTGATCGCTTGCAGCAGAAAATAGCAACCATAGCCTCTGCAAGCATAATTAATTGACCTCATATTAAATTGCTCAACTAATATATTTAGATATACGAGCATTAAAATAACATTAAACCAATCTATACGATATTGATGAGATGTACAGTCGAAACGTCAACAAGTTTGTGTCATAGTAATCAATTAATAATGTCTTCAGCACCAACTACTTGTATTGTTTGAGAAAAGATACAAAATATAAAGTTGTTTATATTTATTTTGTGTAACCAAGTCAATATAACATGTGGACAGGTATGGACTTGCAGTGCCGGTTTATAGAACAATGTATTATCGAAAACATCTTGTAGATATAAGCAGTAACTGACTAGCTCCTTTTGTAAGAAGTCGATCGATTTTTATCACATTATTTGTATTTGACAAAATAATTAAAAAGGAATGTTTGAATTATGAAGTATAGGCCTACATCCAGATGACTGTTATGTTGATCTGTCGACACATCTGTCACATACCTCTGATTTGATTTGCACAAGTTTCTTTGGTTGACGTTGTCCTTCAACAAACATGAGGGGACGGGGAAGGTCACCAGAAATGTGGCATTTCTACAAACCCCATACAACTTTACCAAGAAGAATTGATCATTGAGCAAACGTCGGATAATAACGGTAAGTCGCGCTCCCCAGTAATCTATTGTTAACGCGGGTGATATCATTAACTAACATGAGGACACAATTATCATGGCTGCTTTTGAAGGAAACCGCATTGCAGCTACGTAAGTAGTAAATCCTTTTAATGTTATCACGATCAAATCATCATGAGAATTATCCAGGTTGAGAGGGTGGTATGGGATTTCTTTTAGAACTAGGAAAACGCTAAAGTCCCGCCGCGTTGATGGATGAGCTTTTTAAAGTTTTAAGTTTGCTTGGGATATCTTTACTTTTGCAAGTGCTTTGTTTTGCTGCCTACGCATTGTAGGTGAATGTTGAAAAATTTCTTTTGTTTCTTGTCAATTGGTATTATTAACCGTAAAAAACTTATATTAAAAGCTTTATTTCTATGGATTCTGGCTAACTTTTTCAACTTTTTCTTTCAAAAGGTACTACATCACCATAACCTTAATGTCCATGTATAATATGAACGTTGAAACCCCACCCGTTTGGTCAGAATTGGCCCAAATGGCAAGAAAATATCGTACAAAAAACCAAAAATCTTATATTAAAAGCTTTATTTCTATAGATTCTGGCTAACTTTTTCAACTTTTTCTTTCAAAATGTACTAAATCACCATAACATTAATGTCCATGTATAATATGAACGTTTTAGCTTCACCCGTTTGGTCAGAATTGGCCCAAATGGCACGAAAATATCGCCCAAAAAATCGAAAAAAATCGTAAAAGTACGATATTTATGAGAAATATTTCTTCGATTGTACCCAAAAACGTGGCAAGTCTAAGTTCAGAGATTTCGAAGGTCCTGTCAAATTTTCATCCAGATCGCATATGCCGTTTGCCCGGTAGAAAGCGAACAAACAGACAGAAAAACAAACAAAAAAACAAAAAAACAAAAAAAATAACAAAAAAACACCCGAGCTAAATTTTTTGGGGGTCGGTGAAATTGAAGTCTTCGCTTCGCTCATCCAATAATATGATAGCTGGTGCATCGAGCGAGCTATGCGCTCGAACCTCGCCGTTTTGTAAAATATGTGTATGTATCACAAATAAAGTCAGCTATTACTATCATTCTTCTTCTTCTTCTTCTTCTTCTTCTTCTTCTTCTTCTTCTTCTTTTTTCTTCTTTCTTTTCTTTTATTTTTTATTACTTCTTATTTTCGAGCGGCGTCGTCTTTCCACTTCTCTTATCTTTTGTCTTCGTCTTCTTTTTTTTTTTTTTTTTCTTCTTCTTCTCTTCTTCTCTTCTCTTCTTCTTCTTCTTCGCCTATTTTTCTCGCTTCTTCTCCTGCTTTGCTTACTTTTCTTCTCCTTTCTTCTTTTTCTATTTAATATAACTAAATTTTCTTGATCTTATGTTCTTTTCAGTTCTCAATTACATCCATTCTTCTCTCTTCTTTTCAAATTTTCACTAATGTCTACTTTTAAGTATTATTGGTATCATAATTGAAAAATGATGCTAATATTATGAGCGCAGTGAAGATCAATCACTTACTTTAGAAGCGATGATCTGTTTTATATTTTTCATGAAGATGTTCGGAAAGTAGACAGTTACATGTCATAATCGTTTAGCTTACAACTAGTGGTGGGCCTTATGGGAATGTCGTACTCGGGTCATGTTGCACGTACCGGTGCTCGCTCAACAACGCGTCCAACTGAGCGTTTTCCTAGTTATTATTATTATTATTATTATTATTATTATTATTATTATTATTATTATTATTATTATTATTATTATTATTATTTTATTGGATGTATTTCATACAAACTCGGTCAAAACCGGAGCTAACATGTTGTACGGACTTACGTCAAGTACTTCCATGTGTATCTATATTACATACCTACATTATTACTTTGTCTTAACTCTAACTAAAATAAGTCATTTATAATATAGTTTGTAGATGATGTTTTCTTTCTGCTGTGTACGGTCGTGGCCGATTTCTCGTCGCCATCCTAGCATTTGCTCTTCGGACTATGGGAAACCACGAAAACCATGTCAGGATGGAAGCTGTCTCGGAATCTCGAAGTATCATTCTTAGTTTAGAAATTTACGAACTATTCTACACGTGTTGAGTATTACTGCCTTTTGAGTCTCGTTGTAAACATTGGGTGGAAGATCTAGTTGTTTAATGCTTTCATGTAGCTTCTTCGGTATGATGCCATTAGCCGATATCACGTATGGGATTGTATTTACCTTTTTCTGTTTCCACATCTTCTTGATCTCAATTGCAAGTACTATGTCAATTTTTTCTTCCATGTAGTCTCGACGTTATGGCACATTGGGACAGCAACGTCAATAAGGGTAGTTTCTTGTTTCTTCTTGTCAATTATAATTATATCCGGTCTGTTGTGATGTATAGTTTGGTCTGTTATAACTGTGCGGTCGTAATATAATTTGAAATCTTTGCTATCTAGTACTTTCTCCGGTTTGTATTTGTAGTAAGGTGTGTGTGTATCAATGAGGTTGTACTTGATTGCTAGTTTTTGGTGAATAATGTTAGCTACTTGGTTATGTCTGTAGAGGTAATCCGTTTGACATAGTGACTGGCACCCGGATATGATGTGTTCGATTGTTTCACCCCTTACACTACATTTTCTACATTGATCTTTTTACTGTCGCATTTTGAAAATGTATTTTTTTAATTTTTTCGTTGAAATCATTTGCCCTTAAATAGCCAGCATAAACCTTCTTTTTTTCCCCAAATAGTTCCCCTTTTTAAACCCCTATTTGTGTTTTAAATTCTACTGACCTTTATGTGTTCATCATAATTTTTTGTGAGGGTCTTTTCTGAGAGACGAAAACTCTTTTGAAGCGTCTTTTGAGTTTTTTTTGTAGATTGACTTTTCGTTTGCTTATTGTGGGGATTTAAAAGATTTGTCACTAGCACCACAGCCCTTGCAGTTTTGGTTTGGGTTCTCTTGTAAAAAAATATTTTTTTAAAAGGTCTATTGTTTATAATATAAGTTGTTCAGATCAATTAGGCCTCGTCCTCCTTTTTTCTTTTTGGAAAGTGTCAATCCCCTCTATTGCTGATTTAGGATGATGCTTCTGTGTTAGTAAGTGTAGTACGATTAATATTTCCAGCGCGGGGATGTCTGCTGGTCCATTTAATGATTCCGAATAAATATGTCATACGGGTATGCATATTATTTTTGCTGTGTCTTCTTTTACCGTTTAGTTGCGTCTTGAGGTAGATTTTAGTCGCTTCTTGTATGTATCTTTTATTTTTTTTTTCATTTTTTATGTTCAATTCTGGCCTTTGAGAATCCTAAATTTTTTGTATACTTCGTTATCATCCATTACCCCAATCCATTTCCTCACTGCTGGAACTTTTCGCCGCGAAACCTTACCCTTTTCGATATGTAGCGTCTTACACTTGTCTCTCCAAACTCCATGCAGATATCTTGACTAAATTCAAATAAAGTATTGATTAAACTTTTTATTTTGAAAAAAATTTGATGCATATAACTTTATACCCATGAAAAATATGAGAAATTGTGTGACATCCATATTATTGTCCTTAATTTTAAATCCGTATGTTGATTCGTTAAGCTATCACGTGGGTTTTGACAGAAAAAAACCAAATGCCTAAATGAGTCCCCTTTGGAAAATCCACTTTAATTTGGTTTGGATCGTAGTTTCTGCTGGTTTTTCATATTTATTTTTGTGTTTTCTCCATGTCTTCATTACTGTCTTAAAAAGTTTACTTACTGGGTTGATTTTATATATTTGTAAAATCTGAAAAACCCATGTGTGTGGTGTTGAGTCAAATTTTTTTTTTATTTTATTTATTATTATTATTTTTTATTATTATTTTTTTTTTTATTATTATTTTTATTATTTTTATTATTATTATTATTATTATTATAATATTATTATTATTATTTTTAAAAAATTTTATTATTAGTCATGAAGCAGTTTAATAAAGTATGCCCTGACTTATAGAAAACTTTATTGCTTTTTAAAAAATGTATATATATTATATTATTTTATTTTAATATATATATTTATATAATATAAAAATAATGGTTGTTGTATTTTTTCGCGGCCCGTCATAGGATAAAAAAAAGGGATCTTGGGGTAAAACCGGGGGGCGAAAATAGTTTAACCAGGGCAGAACCTGGCGTCCCCACGTTTCGTTTTAAAATTCGTCAACATTTTAAAGGGTTGATGTGACTACGGGGGTTGGAGTCACAGGGGTTTTGGCAACACGCAGGCCCCGCCTTATATACCTGGGTGAAGGTGGGGGCGGGGGAGGTTATTAAAATAGGTGCGGGGCGGGGGGAGGTCATTCGTGAAAAGGGCGGGGCGGCGATGTCAATGATAAATAATACATTGGTGGCATTGAGAAACAAAATGCACAGCTTACTGGTAAACTTTTTAGTCCGGCTTCTTTTCATAGGCCTGATTGACAACCACTGTGCTCCAAACCTCCTAAGTCACGCAACCTTAAAAAGTCTGACGTAGTACAGACAACTCGGGGGGACGCCCAGGTTTTGCCCTGTTCTCTATTTTCGACGCGGTTTTACCCAAATCCTTTTTTTTATCAATATTTATATATTATATATATTTTAATATATAAATATATATATTTATACACCATATAATATACTAGGGAAAAAATAAAGGTCCCCCGCGTTTTATGGTGAGCTTTTTTAAAGTTTTTTAAATTTCTTGGGATATCTTTACTTTTGCAAGTGCTTTTTTTGCTGCCTACCTTGTAGGGGATGTTGTCAAGTTTCTTTTGTTTCTTGTCATTGGTATTATTAACCCTAAAAACTTTTTATTAAAAGCTTTATTTTCTATGGATTCTGGCTAACTTTTTTCAAATTTTTCTTTCAAAAGGGACTACATCACCATAACCTTATGTCCTGTTAATTGAACGTTAAACCCCACCCTTTGGGGCAAATTTTGGCCCCAAAAAGGGGACGAAAATATCGTCAAAAAACAAAAATCTTAATTAAAAGCTTTATTTCTATAGATTTTTGGCTTCTTTTTCCTTTTTCTTTTAAAATTTCTAAAACACCATAACCCAATGTCCATGTATAATTGAACGTTTGGCTTCACTCGTTTGGTCAAATTGGCCCAAATGGCACGAAATTCGCCCCAAAAAAACGAAAAAACGAAAAATACGATATTTTGGAAATTTCTTCGATTGTCCCAAAAACGTGGCAATTTAAGTTTAAGATTTCGAAGTCCGTCAAAATTTTTATCCAATCGCTTCCCTTTGCCCGGTAGAGAGCGAACAAACAGACAGAAAAACAAACAAAAAAACAAAAAAACAAACAAAAAAACACCCGAGCTAAATTTTTTGGGGGGTCGGTGAAATTGAAGTCTTCGCTTCGCTCATCCAATAACTCATGGGAGATGAGACGTGATTGGATTTATCCATGCGATCTTTCAGATTTGACAGCTACATTGCAGTCTTCTGTTGGATTTATGTCATTGAAGTCAACAGTCACAACAAAATAGCAGTTTAGTAAAGGTTTGTTCTGTGGTCCCGGTAGCTTAATTGGTAAAGCTATGGCACGTTAAGCCGGAGGTTCTGGGTTCGAACCCCAGTCGGGGCAAACTTTTTCGACGACTGCTATGAATCAATATATATATATGTATGTCGTTGTATATATATATGTCGTTTCTCTCTCTCTCTCTCTCTCTCTCTCTCTCTCTCTCTCTCTCTCTCTATATATATATATATTATGTTTTTACGTAGATTTTCTCGGATATAATGTGACATAATGAAACTAGGAAACTCGAAAGAATTTCATTATGTCATATATATATGTGTGTGTGTGTGTGTATTGATTCATAGCAGTTGTCGAAAAAGTTTGCCCCGACTGGGGTACTTGTATTCATATATATATATTACAAAAATTATTATTATATTTGGATGAGCGAAGCGAAGACTTCAATTTCACCGACCCCCCAAAAAATTTAGCTCCGTTGTTTTTTTTTTTTTTTTTTTTTTTTTTTTTTGTTTGTTTTTTTTTTTTTTCCGTCTGTTTGTTCGCGTCTCTACCGGGCAAACGGCATATGCGATCTTGATGAAAATTTGACAGGACCTTCGAAATCTCTGAACTTAGACTTGCCACGTTTTTTGGGTACAATCGAAGAAATATTTCTCATGAATATCGTACTTTTACGATTTTTTTCGATTTTTAGTGCGATATTTTCGTGCCATTTGGGCCAATTCTGACCAAACGGGTGGGGTACAACGTTCATATTTCACATGGACATTAAGTAAATGGTGATCTAGGTGCCCGTTAGGGCGCCGCAGCCAAGCCGCGGTGCGCTACACACTCAAGCACCTTATACACCAAGCAGAGTTGGGGTGATTTCGAGGTGTTACCCAGCCGTCATGTAACGTGATGTGAACTTGAAAACTATCACAATCGAGGGGATTTAGGTACCTGACAACACATGCCAAATTTTATTGGGGTACGATTATTCCTTCTTGGTGAAAAAATGACTTGAAACATGCTCAAAATCACTTTAAGGATGTCAGCTACTGCCTACTACTGCCTACTACTGCCTACTACTGCCTACTACTGCTCACATCTAATACGTCGGCCGCGATTCTGACCAGACGGGTGGGACTACAATGTTCATATTTTACATGGACATTAAGGTTATAGAATGATAGTCTCTTTTGAAAAAAAAAGTTGAAAAAGTTTGTTGGAAGGCTTCCAAATAAAGGTTTTAAAATAAGCCTTAAACACTTGGCATACAATCAACAAGTAACCATAGTTACTTGACACTTGTTGACGGTATAAGCAGAGTTAGGGGGGAAAGTGCGATACGTAAACAAATAGCGGACATTTAAAATTTTTCTTCTTTGTGTGGAACGAGACAAGGTGTCATATACTCTCATAAAACAATCAGAAACCGTCCCTGGCCTAGGCCCAGATGTGGAAAATTATTTATAATGCAAAATTGTAGGTCTAAGTTCCATTTTGGCTATAGGACTAGTAAAATTCATACTTACATTACATGTTTGACAAGCCTAGCCAACCCTATGCCAGCACAACATTGTTTTGATATGAACTTGCTTAACTGTTTGTTTACATAATTGCAACAATCAAATCATTTCATACAACTTGTCTTTCGATTGGCCAGCGTTTATGAAGGCACTGCCATCTAGAATAAATATAGAACTTTTTCGAGCTCTTTGCTATACGCAAATCTTTTTAAAGTGTTTGGATTTCGTGATACTTTTCACCATAGACATCCTATATAATTGGCTAGACCAGCAGTCGGTGGTCCACTTCCGTACAATTAGAATCCATCTTAAAATGACAGTTTACATGTTAATCAAAGGGAGCGATTTGTGGCCAAATAGTTCTCAAGATTGCCGCCAGGTTGACAGGTAAGCATACTAGCCTTTAACACCAAATGATTAGTAAATTCCCTTATGCAATCACTTCGTATTGTTTTCTTTTGTTTAATACCATGCTGCAACAAGCTAAAACCATATCAAACAATCCAGTAAAATACTTTATTGCATTAAAAAAGCATAAATTAAAACACCAAATCGCCATCTTGAAATGGGCCGGTTGAGTCTTCAATTTGCTACGCTCGCGCCTGTGCGGAGGTATAGGAGACTGCTAATCTAGCCTACTATAGGGTTTAATAATATCAATGCTTTCAACTCAAACCCAGACGTTTTCCACGATACCGTTCAAGAATACCAATTCCTTCGAAAACGAAAACGACTTCGTTTCAAATTGCGTTTTTCAACTCATCTCCCACGAACTCAGAATTGGGGTCCAGTCCTTATACCGTCGTTATACCATGGTTATACCACCTATACCCAGGATGTACATGAATCCGGGTCTAGATATTTTACATCCTATATTGTTACTGCTAATACCATAGAATTATTTAAATCAACTTTGATAAAAATATTATATTTTAGCAAATAATTTTGTAATGGAACTTGAAAAAGTAATGAGACCCACACACATAAAAAAAAACTTGTAGAAATACAGCCAAACCTTACACACTCAAAAGGAATGAGATCTAAAAAAGGGCCAAGCTCATCTACCCTTCCACATAAACGTACAGTGTCCCATAACAGCATCCTCGAAAAGCTTGGCAAAATAGAATTTGCATGTTATTACGTTTAAATTAATTAGAAAAAAAGAACTTGGATAAACTATTACGTTAAATTAATAATCGCAAATTCTATTTTGCCAAGCTTTTCGAGGATGCTGTTATGGGACACTGTACGTTTATGTGGAAGGGTAGATGAGCTTGGCCCTTTTTTAGATCACATTCCTTTTGAGTGTGTAAGGTTTGCTGTATTTCTACAAGTTTTTGTTATGTGTGTTGTATTGCTTTCTGAAAGAAAAAGTTGAAAAAGTTAGCCAGAATCGCGAGAAATAAAGCTTTTAATATACATTTTTTGACTTTTTGTGCGATATTTTCGTGCCATTTGGGCCAATTCTGACCAAACGGGTGGGGCTACAACGTTCATATTATACATGGACATTAAGGTTATGGTTATGTAGTACCTTTTGAAAGGAAAAGTGGAAAAATTTAGCCAGAATCCATAGAAATAAAGCTTTTAATACAAGTTTTTTACGGTAAATAATACCAATTGACAAGAAACAAAAGAAACTTGACAACGTTCACCTTCAATGCGTAGGCAGCAAAACAAAGCACTTGCAAAAGTAAAGATATCCCACGCAAACTAAAACCTTTAAAAAACTCATCCATCAACGCGGCGGGACTTTAGCGTTTTCCTAGTATTATTATTAACAACTCGACACCTTTATGTTGAGAGGGTGGTATGGGATTTCTTTTAGAATAGTTATACGATATCCGCATTGAACCAGTTTCTTGCTTGTCGTTTCTCTAACGCTGTTTCCTTCCTAGATTTCTCTTTCCACGTAAATTTATTCCCACTTTTATTGCCTCCATTCAGTGCTTTGTTACAACCTCGTTGAAAAATGTTTCCCTTACGACAAATATTGTAGGTAGAGATATTGAGATGGCCACATTCTTTTGTATGTTATGTGATCTTGAGCATGCTTGTAGAATAAAGAGATTACATAATTATGTGCAGTGCATTGTCCTGACGAATACATGATTGCATGCAGCCGGGAGCTAGAACACAGGCAATACGGGATGTGACATGGAGGGAGTTGAAAACTGTCTTAATCTGGGGGATTTGGGTACCTGACGACACATATCAATTTTCGTTGGAGTATGACTATGCCTTCTGGGCAAAAAATTGTGTTGAAACAATGAAACATGGTCAATCTCAAACTACAATTATCAAAATCAGCGATTTAACTAACAGAGGTGAAAATGAAATCCGGTGAATCTACAACTTTCAAATTTTGCATGGTCATTTACCTAAGAGTTCTTCGAAAAAAAAAACTAAGGGAAGGCGTGAAAGTTGACACATTCATATTTATAATAACTAGGAAAACGCTAAAGTCCCGCCGCGTTGATGGATGAGCTTTTTAAAGTTTTTAGTTTGCGTGGGATATCTTTACTTTTGAAAGTGCTTTGTTTTGCTGCCTACGCATTGTAGGTGATTGTTGTCAAATTTCTGTTGTTACCTGTCAATTGGTATTATTTACCTGTAAACAACTTATATTAAAAGCTTCATTTCTATGGCTTCTGGCTAACTTTTTCAACTTTTTCTTTCAAAAGGTACTACATCACCATAACCTTAATGTCCATGTATAATATGAACGTTGTAGCCTCACCCGTTTGGTCAGAATTGGTCCAAATGTCACGAAAATATCGTACTAAAAATAAAAAAACATATTAAAAGCTTTATTTCTATAGATACTGGCTTACTTTTTCAACTTTTTCTTTCAAAAGGTACTACATCACCATAACCTTAATGTCGATGTGAAATATGAACGTTGTAGCCCCACCCGTTTGTTCAGAATCGGCCCAAATGTCACGAAAATATCGCACTAAAAATCGAAAAAAATCGTAAAAGTACGATATTCATGAGAAATATTTTTTTGATTGTACCCAAAAACGTAGCAAATCTAAGTTCAGAGATTTCGAAGGTCCCCTTCAATTTTCATCAAGATCGGATGTGCCGTTTGCCCGGTAGAGAGCGAACAAACAGACGAAAAAAAAAAAAAAAAAAAAAAACACCCGAGCTAAATTTTTTTGGGGGTCGGTGAAATTGAAGTCTTCGCTTCGCTCATCCAATAATTGTACAAAAATTAATGTTAATTAATGTAAAATATTTATATATTAACTAACAATAATTACATACAAATCTTTCTAAATGAACAATTTTCTGTGAAAGAAAACGTCGATATATTGTGTATATTTGAGTATTTGATGAGAGAATACGAAATTTTCCAAAAAAATTCATTATTTAACTTTAATTAATGCATATTGTCGTAAAAAATTGTGGTAGTGTATCTTTGCTAACAAGCTGTTGCAAACTAAAGCAACAAAGATACTTGAACTTGATATGCATAGCTTTGAAGGTATAAGTGAACCCCCACAAAAGTAAAAATCTGTAAAAAAAAGGCAGCCAAGCTCTCCTTCAAAAGTCTTCGGCTGTGAATGCTGTGAGATATAGAAGTTGAGCCAAGCATTTCATTCTTTCTTCCTAGTTTTGCATTGAAAAAAAGTAAGATCGCCTGTTGACGAGCGCCAAGCCAACCATTTTCGTGGTAAAAAATTAAAATTTTTAAACTCTTAATCATAAAAAAAATTGCTTGGCCATTGATTTTGGTTTGCTCCAAACAGTTTCTTGTTGTATTGTGAATAGACAACATCAAAATGCATCAGTCAACTTCATTACGAGAACTCTAAACATTTCCAGAATTGACATCCATGTTGTCGATTTTCCACTTTTTCACGTTTTGGACTTATCTCTCGCATTTACCTCTTACGATAAAACCAAATTACCCTACACGTTAACATTGATTTAAACGTTGATATCCAGCATGAAATTTTGAGTTAAAAAAAATCTGTACACTTTGAATAAATTCCTGAAGTTCATCCAAATTTAGTAAATTATGTAGATATGACGATTTTTTTCATTCAAAACTGATTGATTAACCTAAAAATACTCGTACTGGATCTCATAGATTGATCCTTTATTAACGATATTGTGAAATATGATACCGATGCTGTTAACCGTTTACCCGGAAAACAAAAAAGCTGAGCGTCTAAACTCGTCTCCGCGCCAGCCTCAGCGAACCCTCTTAAATTAATTACTTAATTGTGTAGGGCTACACGAATTTCAAAGTAAGTATAATTATTTTCAAGTTTAGTATCAATTAAAAGCGTTTTTCAACTTGATTAACGGAAACAATATTGAAAAAATAATATTGAAATATAATATGTTATAGTTAAATACATTGATTTGGTAATTTTTTAGTTTTTGAACCAAAATATCAACTTCAATATTAAATTTCTTCTAACCAATGATATCACTGTGTCCACAAACGAGCTGGTAACCATAGTTAATTGTGCATTTTGATATGTTACAGTCACACCACAGGTTTCTGTAACTTTTGAATTTTAGAACATTTGCTAATTTGTGTTGAAAATATATTTACCTACTATACTAGATTATTGAAAAATTTAAAATTTAAAAAATTAAAATAAACCGGACATAACATCAGAGTAAACACTAAAAAGTTGTATTCAAATTCCCGAAATTAAGTCTTAAAGTTCAAAATTAAATTTTGAACAGCGTTTTTTGTATTTTGTTTCTACGTATTTCCATAAAATGATTATAAGGGGAAAAGGTTTTCTGTAGTAGGCCTAGCATGAGTTGGCCGATTATTTCCGGCTGCTGATAGGCCTGCAAGTTACAAATTTTGTCAAAACGAAACAATAGCTGTTGAATGATTCATATTAATATGATTCGTGTCCCTACATTGAAAATCATGTGTTTGTCTGACAATCAGTACCGGGTAAGTTTATGTTACCTTATGTCTTGTCTTGTAATCACATTCACTGGCATAGAGATGTGCGATTTAATTTACTGCTCGCAGAAGACGAGCCACTCTAATTTCAAATTGTTTCTCGACTTTTGGCCACGATTGTACACGGCTATAAAGATTACACCGCCATGACATCAACTGAAAACTCGTGTTGAAAAAACAAAGAGAGGAATTTCATCTTAACTCTACTACTAGGAGAAAGAATCTTTTTTTATTTTTCTCATCTTATTTCCGGTTCCCGTTGTCGAGTTATTGGTCCCGTGAGGGGCCGGTGTCGGTGAGACATCGTAAAATACAGAATAGCCTCACGTAACTTGATGAGTCCAATATGACGACAAGCCAACGTAAACTACTACAACGAATACTTCTATATATTATTCGCGGGACCCAGATGAACAATGCTTCAAACGATATTTTTCCCAGAGCCGTACTTTGTTTTATGTATTTTGGAATCAGAACTCAAGTGAAATCCTAGACTCAAAGTGATCACGACAAGAATGCAAATCGTTGGGGCCATATGGGCAATACGCAGACAATATTTTTTTCTGTGTTTTCTGTGCCATCAGCAATTCTTATCACAATATCACATCAAAATTTGCTTTATATCCAACGTTTCTTTATTATATATGAGTTCTTAATCTATAGTAGCGCATGCTATTGTTTTGCATCTACTCTACTTTAACATAAACACTATGTTTATCATTATTAATCAATTAATGAATCATCATATATATATATATATATATATATATATGTTTGTTCTTAAGTTTTCGCGGACGTATTGTATGTTGTAATTGTCTTCCGGGACATTCCGCCGCTTGTTTGAGTTTGCTGCTACAGACCTTTGTCTGTCGCCTGGCACAGTGCCAGGCGACAGACAAAGGTCTGTAGCAGCAAACTCAAACAAGCGGCGGAATGTCCCGGAAGACAATTACAACATATATATATATATATATATCAATATTATCAATCATCATACATATCAATATCAATATCCATATCAATTATCAATTATGCTTTATATCCAACTATTCTTTCTTCTAACACTGTGTATATCAATATAATTACTATCACTTTTATTATTAATTATTAATTATAGACTTTTCACTTTCTCTGCAAAGAGTTATACTTGTACACTGTACTAGTCTAAGTGAATAAAAATATCTATCTATCTATCTAAAAAAAAAATAATATATATGGTGGGTGATCTTATGTCTTATTTGCACGGTGATGGCAAGTTTGGTGGTTTATTATCACTGCAATTAGTTTGTGGGAATTGCTAAATACCCAAACCCACAAACACGTAAACATAATGCTATCTTTAAACAATTTAAATGGAACACCTTAGTTTTTTAGCTTATTATATAAATAGCACCAAGTGAAATAGTTTAAATAATATTCATGTTCTCCTTTCCTTAAAATGTAGTCCGCGTAGGTCTTTACAGTTTGATACCCCATATAAAATTTGTTGAGCAAATCTGGCCTGGACGAAATATGTATTGAAATTTATTACAGAAGCATCATTTTTCCGCAGTCCGTCCGTTCGTCCGTCCATCCGTCTGTCTGTCAGTCAGTCAGCTGTCTGCCTATCTGTCTGTCTGTCTTTGTCTGTCTGTCTGTCTGTCTGTCTGTCTGTCTGTCTGTCTGTCTGTCTGCCTGCCTCTGTCTGTCTGTCTGTCTGTGTCTGTCTGTCTGCCTAACTTCCTGTCTGTCTGTCTGTCTGTCTGCCTATTTGTCTGTCTGTCTGTCTGTCTGCCTGCCTGCCTGCCTGCCTGCCTGCCTGCCTGCCTGCCTGCCTGCCTGCCTGCCTGCCTGTCTGTCTGTCTGTCTGTCTGTCTGTCTGTCTGTCTGTCTGTCTGTCTGTCTATGCGTGTGTCATGTCTCACGATAAAAACCGAAAGAGATCTGCAAATTGGCATGACCTTAAACAAGGACGACTGGCTTTGGTGACCCTTGGGGTCAGGAGGGCGGGGCTAGCGTCACAAAAATTTGACATTAATTCCCGGCACCTCAACTCACAACGAGATTTCAATGGTCGAACAGAACGTGTCTTATTCAATAACGTGATTTGAACGATGGAAAGGAACGTATTCTTTCATTTGCATTCTTCTTAGACGGTCTGTTGTTTAAGTAGTTAAGTAACTTCGCTCCCTTAAACGTGCTTGTTTAATAAATATCCCTCTTACATTAATTATTTGCATGGCAATTGGGATGCACCATTGTTTATTTACTGTTGGCAAGATTGTTTTGTGGCTGGCACGGAGTCAGAAGAGAAGCTCACTTATTTTGCAATAGAAATGCTCCACATTACATTATTGAAGCACTAATTTTCTTTCCTCACGTTTAAAGATGGAATGCGCTAAGAGGAACAGACAGAACATTCCAGCCTATAAGAGGAGATATGCATTCATAAAAGTGTCGGGAAAACCAAACCACCACGGTTGCTAAGCATGCAGCCAATAGCAGGCTGGCTTTGCTTACGAGATCCCGTGAACCCCTCAACGTCGCAGCTTTCATGGAATAAACTTCACACGTGATCATGTGGAACAACACATACGCACTTCTATCAGAAGAAGACGTCTAAAAAGGCTGCTGTGATGGCCATCGTTTGATTTCCACCCCATGTGGATCCCAATGGTCCCGGGTCCCACTGCCTAATCGCGTACTGCCTAAAAAAGGTTTTTATACCTGTTTTACCTTATTTTCTCGTACTGCCTAAAAAGGGATAAGTGGGAGTGGCTGTCTCGTACTGCCTAAAGTTCCCCATGTTTTGGTAACGTACGTCTTTTTGCGTTGTCTTTATTTATTGATACCCTGTATTCCATTTGGGCGCGTTATATAAAATCTCTCTCTTCTCTCTCTCTCTCTCTCTCTCTCTCTCTCTCTCTCTCTCTCTCTCTCTCTCTCTCTCTCTCTCTCTACACTCGATTTCATTGATTCTAGATCAGGTACTCAGTTAACATTTCCAACTCATAGAACCAATCTTCTTGACCACTCTTTTACAATAAACGCTATTCGATTCTGGAATACTCTCCCAACCAGCATCAGGGATGTTTACGGAATTAGTTACGACACTTTCAAGCGTAAAGCATACCAACATTACTTGAGTAAGTATATTAGCAGCTATCTACATCAGCCGCTACAGCCTTTGTCAATGATTGAATAATGCATACCACAACCTGCTCCTGCTCACTTGTATATTGCACACAATGACTAAAGCCATGTTAATTGTGTACTTTTGTGTGAATGGATGAATGAATGTTTCTTTAACTATTGTAGATTTACATAAATAGATTTAAATCCATAATTTGCATAACATTACCATATACCTAGAAAATTTTAACTTTGCAATAATTATGTTACTCCTAATGTATTATTACATAATTTAGTTTGTTTTAGTTAGTTTAGTATGATGTTTACATTATTTTTAGCTCTTAAATTGCACATTTAACTTGTGTGATCATAGTATTTAAATTTATTTTAATATTTTATGTAATCCTGTAATGTCGTGATGTGTTGTAATTAGGAAGTGGTTGGATGGAAGAGAAGGCTTAACAGGCCTTATTCCCGCCATCAATAAAGACGACAATCAATCAATCAATCAATCAATCTCTCGTTAGCTGGTTAGATGTAAAAAAGACCCCATGACCTTAATCTTGCCAGCAAAAATAAAACTTTTAATCTATCATCAATCAATCTCTGTATTTCTATCTCTATATTTACTTTTTAGTTTCTTATATTTTTAGAAGTCTATGTTAAATTTAATTTTAAATTTAATTTTTGGTTGAGCGAAGCGAAGACTTCAATTTCACTTACCCCTGAAAAAATTTAGCCCCAATGTTGTTGTTGTTGTTGTTGTTTTTTCTTTTTTTTCTTTGTAATTTCTTTGTAACATAGGTGTACATGTATTTATCCTATTGTTCGAATAAAAGTCGTCTCTCACTCTCTCTCATTGCGTGTAGGAAATAATGTATATTTTCTGTTCTATTTTACTATATTATTATTATGCTTACAATAATAAGTGCCCTGACTGGGGATCGAACCCAGAACCTCTGGCTTAACGCGCCATAGCTCTACCAGTTGAGCTATCCAAACTCAAAACACATCTTCACTAAATTGTCATTTGTTGTGACTGTTGACATCCATGATACTAGGGAAACGCCAAAGTCGTTGGTTAACGAGTGAGTGAGCCATGTGTTGAGTACCCGGTAACATTACTTTTCTTCCCCCTTCCTTAAACATCCCTAGCCTATATCATAGGCTAGAGTGGCGCATTATGGCCTTACAGTTGAAGCGCCCTTATACCAACTAAACTTACAAACCCTATTATTTATACCAATATAATTATCAAACTTAAATGCAAATGTTCCCGGGTACTCAACACATGACTTGCTCACTCGTCTAACAACGACTTTGGCGTTTCCTAAGTCTAGTTGGCTAAGGCGCCCTTATAGCCGAAATGTGGGAGACGTGGGTTCAATCCCCTGATCGGGAAAGATTTTGTAATTTCTGGATTGTATTTTTAAATTATTAAACATGTTTTGAAATGCATATAACGCAGTGTAGACCATCATATTTGACAAAACTATGGAAAACATAGCCAGTACAAAATACGTGTAAAGATTTCAAGGTTTACTCAATCTCCGAGCGAAATTTGTTGGTACCTTGAGCGTGCAAAATTCGATAAACTTTGGGCACGGTATTTCACAGCCAGGCAAATAACAAACAAAATATATTTTTTTATGTGGTAATGGCGTTTTGTCGTTATGTGGTTATGTCGTCATGTCGATACGTGGTTATGTCGTTATGTCGGTATGTCGTTATATCGTTATGAACTTATGTCGTTATGTGGTTATGTCGATAAGTGGTTATGTCGTCTTGTGATCGATATTACACTTGATACAATAATATAAAGTTTTTAACCTACTATTCCTGAACGCATCCAACAAAATGGCTAGTAAGCTGAATTCTAATCAACTGTGTTCCCCTTAATAAAACCCAACCAACTGAACTAACTTGTGACCGATATTACACTTGATACAATAATATAAAAATTTTAAGCTACTATTCCTGAACGCTTCCATCAAAATGGCTAGGAGGCTGGATTCTAATAACCTGTGCTTCCCTCAATAATTTCTAACTAACCGAACTAACTTGTGATCGATATTACACTTGATTCAATTATACAAAATTGTTTAACTAAAATTCCTGAACGCATCCAACAAAATGGCGTGGAAGCAGGATTCTAATTAACTGTGCGATCTAGAAGTCAGTAGTAAATTCATTCATAAACAGTGTTCGCCACTCTGTGACGCTTCAGCTGGTTTTACAATCAAAGACCGGGAAGGAGAAAACGTAAAACTTCTCACTTTAATAGAATCTCAAATATCTGCGCTCCCGAAATTTTTAACGGCATATCTACTTATGGTCACAATAACAATTGAAACCAAGGACATCTCCATTGTTTTAATCAACCTATTGCGCGAAAACTATTTTTATACCAAAATATTTTTAGCGTGAATGGGTGATTTAGTGGCAGGGGGACAAGCCATTTCAATTTAACATTGCCCCCATTCATAGAATTATTATGAAAAGTGTTTTTAACATGGTATTGGTATGATTATTATTTGTGTCGAGAGTAACAATGAGATGATCCAACCCAACTAAACAACTGTTACTTAGCTTTGCTGCCATTTAAAACAAGCGTAAAATATTTATATAAAATAGAAGTGAATTAGTACAGTATAGTATAAGGTGCCGCAAATGGTGGTGTTTTCAATCCCAGAAGTCATATCTCTTGTAGCTCAACTCTTAGCCTTGCGTGATTTGTGTTTATTTTGTTTCATCATTGCTACATAAATATTGACAACATCAAAAGTCAAACTGGCAAATATAAATCGTTGTTAGCAAACTGGATTAAAAGTTTAAAAAACAAACCGTGTGATTTCTTCATGTATAGGATCATTTTTATATATAACCTTTTTATATAGAATATATCTTGCACATGATAAAAATAAGAAATTCATGAAATTTATTTTTAAAACGATGAAATGACATTGTTGAGGCTGACCCTCCCCGAAGTGTGTAAACATTCCCACCGCTTTGTCCCCTAAAGAACGAGTTCGGTGACATTGTTGAGGCTGACCCTCCCCGAAGTGTGTAAACATTCCCACCGCTTTGTCCCCTAAAGAACGAGTTAGGTGACCAGATCACAAGTTTGAGTGCTATATCAGATTAGTTTGATGACTTGAAGAAAATGAAGTGTATACATTCACATAACTTCGGATACAAAATCATTCTTTGTGTCCCTTTACACAGCATAACAATGCCGTATTTATCTCCATAAAATTCAAGACAGAGTTCAAATTTATTGACTAAACAAAATGAAGGTCCGACCAACTGCGGCTATTGCTCAACAATACTCCAGAAGCATAAACAAATGCAATAACATCGCACAGTATAATTGAACAAGCCTAACACAGTACCTGGCACTTGAGGAGAAGCTACATGACGCTCAAGCCACTTACGAAATAAATGCGTTTGCTCATGAAGTGAACTGTTTGTAAATTAGGTTATGAGACCAAATTTCCTTTTATTTTTCTTTTACGGTTGATTAGGAGCGTAATTATTCGGGCCCCATGAGAAGAGTACCTTGCAAAACAAGACGATTCTTTATTTATTTTATTTATTTTATTTATTTATTTAACGTCTATCCTATTCAGTTATAAAAACTGATTTACAAAGGAGGACAACTAAATAAATCTAATTACATAGATGCAGAAACAACAATAAACTACATTTTCGTAAATATTTGAAAAAGTAGCATTACAATTTGGCAACAAATAAAAAATATATATTATATGCATTTAATGAATGAATCAAATATAAAAAAAGGGTGTAGAATGAAAAGAAAAGAAAAGAAAGAGGGGGGGGGGGGAAAGGAAAAAAGAAAGAAAAAGACAAAGAAAGAAAAAAAGGAAAAAAGAAAGAAAAAAAGAACGTATACATGGGTGTGTGGCTTTACTTGGGACAACCTAGGAGGGAGAGTACATGAATCAATAGTATGAATGGTAAGTTGCATCTTGGTAGGATTTACACTCATTATAAAAGAATACGTCATTAACGCTAATTATCAATTAAAAACAATAAGAGAGGTTTCCAGAATGTGGACATGTTCGTCAAATAAGATTTATTTTAAAAATTTGAACTTTTTGACTTAATTGTCCGGAAAAAAATATTCCCGGTAGCTCAGTTGGTAGAGCATCGGTAAGTAAAGCCGGAGGTTCTGGGTTCGATCCCCGGTCGGGGCAAATAGCCTTAAGAGTCTCAATACCTTTGTCCGATTATAAAAGAATCAATACAATAATTATGATATTGTTCAACATTCATTCATTCATGTGGCCAGAATGTTTTGAATGGCCTACTGACGTGATGATAGGTCCCTGGGCCCGCGTTGTGTACACATTGCCACACCCTGAGAGCCGGTTCACTGCCGCAGGAGGAGGAGGTAATGCAATTAGACCCCATAGTAGGTACTTTCACTAATTAGTATCACTGGGGCCATGTGTTAAAATATTATACGACGCCTTGACGCCGGATACTAATTATTACTCTCATAATTTCATTTGCAGACCTAATAATCTGACGCATTACAAACTGGTTGGGTGGGATCGCGATCGGTGTTAAATTTCGAAACTTGTTACTACGTTAAAATTATCAGACGATATTAAATCACCACATCAACATAATTTGTATCACAAAGGATAATCAGGTTAAAGTTCGCTCACTTGCGTTTTCGCATTCATATCAAGGGTTGGATGGTCATTAACAAGGTCATCTCGTATAGGCATACCTTCTTTAAAACCTTCCACTAAACGATGTACACTGAAAAATATAATTTTGAAAGCTCGTTGGTCCGTCTTGAAGGTTCCAGTTTCGAATCCGGCTATAGACAGAAGATTTTTTAAACTTATATGATATGGGCTCAGGTCTCAAATTATTCTTGGCTTTGAAATGTGTAAACGGTGACTTCGGAGCCATCGTATAGCAACGAGACACATTATAAGTTCAAGGTTATTCCAAATTAACTACAATAATTGCACTTATGTCTTAGATTATAAATGGTTACTTAGTTTAACTTTTAATCATCATATTATTATTTACCATTGTATTTCAAATAAATACAGTTTCACCTTTTATTGAGTCACTTTCATAAACTTTCAAACAGCAATATAAAATTTTAGCTCTGTTGTACATTAAGTTTATTTATTGCGAAAGTCGAGATTTCATGGTATACTCACAGATCAACTAAGATGCAACTCTTTCCATTCCCGTCTACATGTCAGTATTTATAACTGCGACGAGGGTAGGAGGAGATGCTTTTACATAGAGACCAAGTAATAGCTTACCGTTGAAATATATTTAGCAAGGTTTTTCACTAGTGATCACTAGTACTTATGCTGGGATAGCTGTCGTTCGTCCTACGTAAGATGAAAATTGAAAAGATATCCGTCAATGAAGTCGGGTAGGGAATGCCACCAAACTCTAACTACCAGGCTAATCATAACAAATGGATCATTCATTAACATCGATGGCTTTGGGATGAAGTGGGAGAGTACGCCCTGACACCACTTTATATAGCCCTTTGTTTTGTGCACAAGGTATTCATTCATATTCATTTTTAAGAGTTGGAAGAGACACCTATATTGAATCTCTTCAACAGCTGCTATCCTCGACTTGTTTCGACTTTATTTTGTTTAAAAAATGTAAGGGTCGTATATATGGGAATTTATGCCATGTAGGTGTTGCCTCTCAGTTTGTAGCCTCCCGGTAGGCTTGATATTAAACTGCAAACTTGTCTTCGTCGGCTCTAGACATGCACGTGACTTTGAAATTAACTTTGCAACATAACCCACTCCAACTAATAACTAATAAGCGTGAGCTGCCCTGCCTGCCTGCACTGCTTACATCTCGGGATTAGGAAAATCTCAAGTAGTTTCTCATCCCGGAATTCATACAATTATCTCTAATTTAAGTATACTTGAATATATATATATATATATACCTGATCGATTTTAGTCCAAGTTTAAGAACTAATTAATAATGCTTGCAGGATGGTTACATTCCTCGAAAATATGGCTTAACTTCATAGATAATCTGCGAACATATTATTCTTTATTTGACTTGTATAGCCAACTTTATTGAACATAAGAAATAACATGGGGACGATCTTTATTCCCAGTGACCTTGGAGGATTTTGGTCCAAAAAAATACTGGCCGTTATTGACGTACTCTACAGCTTTTTATGTAAATCTTCTATATTTTGTTTTGTAATTTCGGCAAGTGGTTCGGTCAAAATATGCTGATTACCAAGAAAGGGTGTGATATTGGAATGCATATTTTTGCGAGTTGGAGTGTATATTTACGCACTGTTTGAAGACACGATGTTATAAAATGCCGTTTTAGATTGGTACGATTTTTGCAAATTCACGGATAAAAAAAACGTGTAAAATCACAGTTACAAGATTCAATTTTTTAAACGGTCATTTAAGTGTGGTATTATGCTATTGGTTATGTGCAGAGGCAGGTATTTGGGGTGAAAATAAAAGTCAATTTTCGTTTTTTGTTTGTACCCAAAAGCGGTGAATTGGTGGTGAAAATAATTCAACATTTAGTTGAAAGCTCTATATCTCTCTCCCCCTGATTTTTTTTTTTTAATTTTGGGTGTGGTACCTTGTAAAGAATTGCAGATTACAATAAAATGTAGTTATTATTATTATTATTATTATTATTATTATTATTATTATTATTATTATTTATTCAACAAATTCCAAACTTTACAAATACACATACATTCAGAGGCAGGTATTTGTGGTGGAACTTATTTGCATCTTTGGTTTTGTTCTGACCAAAAGCGGTGAATATGGTGTTGAAAATGATTTATCATTTACGGTTTTTAGCGGTGTAAATTTCGTTTTTACCGTAAATACCTGCCTCTGGTTATGTGGCAAAAACAAATTTGGGGGGTAATAGCCCCTGAGGACTCAAAAACCTCGGAAAACACATTCAGTCAGGATTGCCGGTCTCGACTGGATTCGAACCCGATAGTTAATCCAATCCAATATAGTTCACTCCACACTGAGAAAACTGTAATGTTGTACTAACAGGTTATGAATTATCATAACAAAATCATAATGTCACCTATTGCTAGCAAAAGGATAGGTTATATCAATAACAAGCTATAAGACAAACATTATGTCAAAGTTATCCTAACCACATAACTTTGTTTATTTAAATTTAATTATGTCAAGTTAAGCAGATCCCATTGTTACGTTAACTCGAATATTCTTAACGGTAACATATCGATGTCATCTTAACATGAGTTTTGTTGAATGCCAACCTAAACATATTTTGTGTACACGCTAATTTAATAATGTTCAGTAAATCTGATCCCTGTGTTACGTTCACTTGAATATTCTTATCCGGAACACTTACCTGTCCTCGTAACAGGAGTTTGGTTGAAAAGCCCGCGTAAATCATAGATGACGCTTGGTAGAAAGAATTTGTAGGTTAGAGGTTTCACCAGACTGCAAATGTGCCTTAAAAACACGTTCCTATCCTATGCACTGAATTTACTGTTTAACACGCACTTTACGCGCATTATAATACACATTATAATACATTATAATACACCACAGTCTTGTGAATAGGTACGCACTATCGGACTTAATAAAGTGGGTCCCAAGAATAAAGTCCCAATGTCACTGACGTTAGATTGAAAGAAATTGAGACCCGCGTACCTATTGCCTTGTGTTAAACTGTATTAACTAAGTTATATTCAATTTATACTGAGACCCAGAACCGAAACACGTCCGCCTTGTAGTTGTACACTAGTTCCACATAGTCCATGAGCCAGCTAATCCAAACCCCCCCCCGGGGCGGAAGTTTTAAAAGTGGTTTCGAGAAGCTATTTATATTACATTTTGATTTTCACTTGTTAGCCATCATGACTTTGGTGGGTGTACCCACCAAGGGTGACCAAACATTTTTGTCCCAAAACTAAAACTATTTATTTAGAGCCAATTATACGCAAATGGTCTAGTTTTTCTTCATAATTTCATTTCAATTAAATATTTCGAATTTTAGAAATTAACTTTAGGGAGATATCATTACTATATCCAGAGATAGCACCCTATGCTCTTTTGGACAACATGAAAATTTTTCGTTCCTATATGGGCATGTGACTATTCAAATGAAAGGTCTTGATGAGAAGATTAAAAATATGTTATTTATTGTATATGTTAATCGTGCATTTTGGGTCAAATTTGTCAAAAAACACTCGAAAAACCTCACTGTGGGAAGCCGCATGCCGTAATCTTAAAATATGGTCACACCGTTTATGTTTTGTTTATGTTTAGTTTGAATAAATATAATTAGCATAGTTTTTATGTATTTCGATCAAAAACTATGTATTTGTTTAATTTAAATTGTTTAAAAGTTCCGAAAATGTTGTATTATTTATGCAACTACAGAATAAATTGCATGTATACAACTTTTTTTTCGTTGAAATATTCTATATAAGTGTTCTGTATAATAAGATAAATTATAATTAATTAACTGAATCATTTAGTCTTAAAGAGGCAATCGGTATTGAAGCAAAGATAAACATATTAAGCTGGCTACCAATATAGGTACAATTTGCCTGTACAAATCCGTACAATACAAATTATAATTTACAAAAATCTACAAAAGTTAATAGTTTCTATTACTTTTGATTATGTTGTAAGTGAGATGCATATTTTTTAACATCAATAAATTTCAATTAATCGATGTATATAATAATACATTTAACTCAAAGGACCAGTATATTATTTCCTACTTGGCATTATTTTGTTGTTTTATTCGTAGCAACATTATAAAATACTCATAAGCAGGTTATTATTTATACAAAATCTTTTACTGACAACATTTTAGTAACCAGTAATCCATATAAATGATGTTATTATATTATTATTTACCATATGTTCTTGCTTAGTGTTAATTGGCCATAAAAACATTAGTGGTCCGTTGTGTCGAATTATCATTTAACTCGGGTACTAGATTAACGCCCACTGCGACCCTGCATCAGAACTGATAATAATCACCTCAAAAAAGGAATGAGATGTGGGTTTTATTTATTTATTTAACGTCTCCTATTCAGTTAAAAAACTGATTTACAATTATTGTGCGTGTGTGTTTTACGCACGTTATGCAGATAACTAAGTAGAAATAGTAGGGCGATCGACAGTAGACACAGATTGCTTCTATTGATAGTTAGCTTCGTTCATCATTCAAATTATCAAATTGTGCACATTTATATAATTTATCTATATATTTTTGTATAATTAATGACAGATTTTATTTTTGTCGTGTAGGTCTTACATGTTTTTTATTTCGTTGAATATATTTTCCCGCTTTGGCTTCTATTATGGACACACCTAGCAGGGTTTCTCAACAAAACCCATTTAGGGTTATTTGGTTACAAGTCGACATCACAGAATACCATGCAATAAGCCATTATATGCATAAATATTTGTACCATTACATTGTTATTAAAAGTGTGGCATAAATGCTACCTACCACTGGTATTTAGCATTACAAGTCTTGTAAACGACAAGTTTAATAAATATAGGGTTGCATCTTAGTTGATCCCCTAATATAATTTAAACTTTATACAATATTTTAATGTCTAGTAACATGATTTACATAATTTCTCATGTTCTTTAATCTATACTCAATGCTAATATGCAGCATTTTAAACTATTTTAAAAATAAAAATAAATCCCATGTTTTATATACAAATACAATCAACTTGAAAACCCATTGTGGGTATACCCACCAACATATTGAGCGTTAACAAGTCACATCTAAAGCATAGCAGCTATAGTGATTATTATTATACATTTGTTCTTGCCACACCAACCAAAGTGGATTAATTCGGTCATAAATGGCATTCAATTTAATGCTGCTAGATTTAAAATGGTATAGATTTGTCATCGTTTGTACAACCCTACAAAGTAAAATAATTAATTTAATTAGACCACAAGTCGATGGGGTACAACGCAAAATGTCAATGTTTGGTTCATTTACGAGCAAAATTAGTAATTTATTATTGTTTACGCGGTGAAACTAATTTACTTCTGGTGGGTATACCCATCAAAGTTATGACAGCTTACAAGCTTAAATATAAACTCAATGTATAAAAGTATCTTAAATTACCTTTAGACCTTCCGCCCTGCGTACGGGGAGTTTAACGAAGACCGCTGAGGATCGAAATTTTATATTATTCATTTTTACAGTGGGTACTTTGGTCGCCCCTGGTGGTTACACCCACTAAAACCATGACGGATAACAAGCGGAAATCAAAAGTCAATACATCAAAGTACCTAAAACCACCCTCATACCTTCCGTCCTGCGTAGGGGAGGTTTACAAAGACCCCTTTGCAACCAAAATGTATCATTTTTCAATTTTACAGTAAGTATTCTGGTCACCGCTGGTGGGTACACCCACCAAAACCGTGACGAATAACAAGCAGAAATCAAAAGTCGATATATATATGTACCTTAAACCACCCTTAGACCTTCGGCCCAGGTGTGTGGCAGGTTTAGGAAAGTCCATTTACGATAGAAATTGAAAATTCTTTATTTTTTCGGTAGGTACTTTGGTCATCCTTAGTGGGTACACCCACCCAAACCATAATGTCTTACAAACTAAACTCAAATTTAATATATTTAAGTGCGTCAAACCACCCTTAGACCTTCCGCTCTGCGTAGGGGGAGGTTTGTGAAGGCCCCATTACCACCGATTTTTTTTTTTATAAATTTTTACAGTGGGTACTTTGGTTACCCCTGGTGGGTACACACACCAAAACCGTGATGGCTTACAGGCGGAAATCGAAAGTCAATATATAAAAATAACTAAAACCACCCTTAGACCTTCCGCCCTGCATAGGGGGTGGTTTGTGAAGGCCCCATTACCACCGAAAATTATTTTTTAAATTATTTTTACATTGGGTACTTTGGTCACCCTTGGTGGGTACACCCACCAAAACCGTGATGGATAACAAGCGGAAATCGAAAGTCAATATATAAAAGTAAATAAAACCACCCTTAGACCTTCCACCCTGCATAGGGGGAGGTTTGTGAGTGCCCCATTACCACCGAAAATGATTATTTTTTATTTTTACAATGGGTACTTTGGTCACCTCTGGTGAGTACACCCACCAAACCGTGATGGCTAACAAGCGGAAATCAAAAGTCAATATATAAAAGTACCTAAAACCACCCTTAGACCTTCCGCTCTGCGTAGGGGGTGGTTTGTGAAGGCCCCATTTCCACCGAAAATTATATTTTTATTATTTTTACAGTGGGTACTTTGGTCACCCCTGGTGGGTACACCCACCAAAAACCGTGATGGCTTACAAGCGGAAATCGAAATTCAATATAAAAAAGTACCTAAAGCCACCCTTAGACCTTCCGCCCTGCATAGGGGGAGGTTTGTGAGTGCCCCATTACCACCGAAAATGATTATTTTTTATTTTTACAGTGGGTACTTTGGTCACCTCTGGTGGGTACACCCACCAAAACCGTGATGGCTAACAAGCGGAAATCGAAAGTCAATATATAAAAGTACCTAAAACCACCCTTAGACCTTCCGCCCTGCATAGGGGGAGGTTTGTGAGTGCCCCATTACCACCGAAAATGATTTTTTTTATTTTCACAGTGGGTATTTTGGTCACCTCTGGTGAGCGGAAATCGAAAGTCAATATATAAAAGTACCTAAAACCACCCTCAGACCTTCCGCCCCGGGGGGGGGGGGGGGGGGTATACCTACAGTTGGCTCAAAGTCTAACAGTGTGGCTTCTTCGAGCTAAATTCGTCTATCACTTGGCTTGTCACTGCGAGCGCGTAGTCTAGATAAAAAGGTCCAGCATTGCAACTTACACACGCGAGATGACGAGTCATATCTTACAAGTGGCGACATTTAGATTCGCTGGCCACGCGTAATAGTATTATGACAACTTTACTTTTGTTATGACAACAAGTATAATACGTATGGTTTCGTCGTCAAATCTGAAGTAAACATAAATGAAAGGAAATCAACAAACTATTAATGTTCGGACTGCAAAGCAAACTATTGATCTTTAGTTTAGAAAACGTTATTGACATTATGGTAAACGTAATTGCGTAAAAAAAGCTTAACAAAAAGTTATTGGTTTTATCAGCATTACAGTTAGTCCTTCATTTAGAGTGAAATCACTCTCCGGAAAGCGGGCAAGTAGCAACATATGTCATTCAATTCACAAAACCCCAAGGAAGAATAGTTCACTTGTTGCTAATGATCTAGATCCAGCGTTTTGGCGTCGCGACGCTTTAAAGATGGCCGACGTCGTTTTTTTATGCACGCGCATCGGAAGAAGAAACGGCATGTATCTAAAAATCTGTTTGTCCGATTTCGCTGAAATTAATTTTATTCTCTTCACAACAAAATTGTCAGTGTGTTTGTACACTATAAACTTAATTTCAAAATATTTTATTTGTGTTTAAATACAATAAGTACATCAAAATCATTTTTTTTTTCACTTTGTAGTCTTTTCGATTGGTACCAGAGGTATAAATTCACAGAATATTTTTTTTTGAATGTACATTATAAATACTTAAATATGTTGTTAACAACATGGCTATCTTGAGATTTCATTTAAAAAATTATTTGTCATATTTTTTTAAATTTAAATATTATGGTGTGTCACTCTAGGATAGCCGCCTAGCTGCGTTGGCGCATGCCAACCTGTGGGTAATTTACTCACTTGGGCCAGACTGTTGTGGAAATATCTTCACAATAACAAAAGTAAATACAAATAATTATTATATTATATATTTAAATAAATATTAGCCAATATATATAATTATTTTAAGATTTTAAGCTGGTTGGTATTATAACCTTCTATGTTTCTAGGGGTTGTTGTTACGCATAATGCTAAGATTTAGGTGGTGGTGCATTATTCGCGGTTTAGCATTCTTAATAATTGTTGTCAGGGGGAGACGCTTGGTGCCGTGTTTTGTTTTTTTATTCAGATAAAGTATTGATACAGATATATTGGACGAGCGAAGCGAAGACTTCAATTTTACTGACCCCCACAAAAATTAGCTCTTTTTTCTTTTTGTTTGCGCTCTACCGGGCAAACGGCATATATGCGATCTTGATGAAAATTGGAGGAAACCTTCGAAATCTCTGAACTTAACCCTGCCACGTTTTTGGGTACAGCCGAAGAAATATTTCTCATGAATATTGTACTTTGACGATTTTGTTTTCGATATAAATGCGGTATTTTCGTGATATTTGGCCCGCGGCAGGGCAAACGGCTACTCCGATCTTGATGAAACTTCATGGGAACGTTTGAAATCATTAAAATTAGATGTCATGATTTAAGGGACATTTGATGAAATATCTCTCGTAGAAATCGTACTTTTACGATTCCCCCCCCCCCCCCTCGATTTTTAATACAATATTTTTGTGTAGTTTGGGCCGATTCTGACCAAACGGGTGGGGATACAACTTTCATATTTTACATGTACATTAAGTTTAGGGTGATGTAGTGCCTTTTGAAATAAAAAGTTAAAAAGTAGGACAAAATTCATAGAAATAATGGTTTTAATATAAGCCTTTTACAGGTGTATAAATAACAAGTAATATCAAGTAACTATAGAAACTTGACAATAATCACCTATTCTTCCAAAAAGCAAGTCTTTTGGCCTCGAGATAGTTTACATTCTATTGTTGATTGGTATTACCATAGAAAATACCTTATAAAAATTGTCCTAATTTAACAAAAATGATTTTGTTAGGTATGGGACTTGAAAATGTAAAGAGATCCCACGTATACTTAAAAATTACAAAAAGGTCATCCATCAACGCGACTATAAAAAGCGTTCGCGGAGCGCCCTAGTTATCATCATTGATTGAAGTTGTTTCTCGATATCTTTCATTCTTTCAAAGGTGGATGATGATGAAAATTAAGTACCAAAAGAACGCAAGAGAAAGGTGTGTGTGGATGTGTGCAACACAAAAGTGCTTTCACCCAATTCATATAAATCGTGGGAAACTATTCAGCATGCAGCTCAAGTAAGGAATTGGCAGATTATTCTAGAAAACGCAAAGGAGGTTCCAGAGGGATCGAGCTTTACCCAAAAATATTTATTTTCATCGCAATTGGCGTGCGGTCTTTACAAATAATTCTAAACTTGAAGCATTTGCGAGTGAAGTAAAAACCTTTTGGCATCTGACAGTGTAGATACTAAGAGACCTAAGAGATTTATAGACAGCAAGTGAGTAAATTACCCACAGGTTGGCATGCGCCAACGCAGCTAGGCGGCTATCCTAGAGTGACACACCATATTATTTAAATTTAAAAAAATATGTAAAATAATTTTTTAAATGAAATTTCAAGATAGCCATGTTGTTAACAACATATTTAAGTATTTATAATGTACATTCAAAAAAAATATTCTGTGAATTTATACCTCTGGTACCAATCGAAAAGACTACAAAGTGAAAAAATAAATGATTTTGATGTACATATTGTATTTAAACACATATAAAATGTATTGAAATTAAGTTTATAGTGTACAGACACACTGACAATTTTGTTGTGAAGAGAATAAAATTAATTTCAGCCAAATCGGACAAACAGATTTTTAGATACATGCCGTTTCTTCTTCCGATGCGCGTGCATAAAAAAACGACGTCGGCCATCTTTAAAGCGTCGCGAAGCCAAAACGCTGAATCTAGATCATTAGCAACATGTGAACTATTCTTCCTTGGGGTTTTGTGAATTGAATGACATATGTTGCTACTTGCCCGCTTTCCGGAGAGTGGTTAACCCATATCTTGTCTGGTAAATGAAGGACTAAGTTCTCTCAGTGCAATAATAGTATTTTTTTTTCAATATTTATTATTAGTAAAAGCCGAATTCGATAACCCCGATGAGCCAAGAATGTGGTGGGAACCTCCCACCCCCTACCCGACTTAGTTGAAATAGGGCTCGATATTAATTTATTTCAAATTAAAGAAGCAAAAGCAGTCGTCTGGATGAATGTCTCAACATATTTTATGTTTGCATTTCTGGATCCAAACAAGCCCAGTTTACAAAGTTTATTAATGTTTAACTCACTATCACTGTCACAAAGAATGGTCTCCATAAAACTTTCAACAAGTGAGAATACAATTATGTAAATTTCCGAACTTAAAAAAATTATTCGAAAGTGATAAGAATAGTAGTTCTTGAAAATTAAATTATACTATTAACGGAATGTAAAGCCCGGAAAATAGAATCCATCTAATTAAGATAACTAATAACTTAATTTTAATTATCTTACGACGTAATGCTAGTATTCTATGATACAAAGCACACATACGTCTGCCTACTATAAAATTAGTAAATATATAAATCAAAACGCATATTTGGAGCTCTTTTGAATGTTTTGTCAGCTGGTAGATAACATTACCTTTCGCAATGCTTCGCGTTACTAAAAATGGAATTTCATTTTGTTATTGACAGCAAATCCCTTGTGATTTACTTTTGTTATCGAAACACCGATCAGTGTTCAAAAGTAAAATGCACTGTTTGTTTGCAAGTATGTATGAAAATAAATTTGCACGAACTATTATATAAAATTAAAACAATAGTTTGAGCTAAAAGTTTGCCAAGCTTTGCAAGGTTGGAATCGCATGTAGGGTTCATGTGCATGTGTAACAACGGTGCTCAGTGACAATGTGCACCCCTATACTTGGCCTAACTACTAATAATATATAAATCGTATGCTCGGGATGGTTAGGACGAACATATATGTTATGTATGTAGAATGTTTTCATCTGATCCTCGCCGGAGCTCCACTTAATAACAGCGTGTGGGTATAGGCTTAAGAGCCTAGGAGAGTTTCTGCCGGTTACTACTCCATATCTATTACATCGAGGTACCCAGCGTTATTTGTTTGGCTTATGGGGAAATTAATGTATTGTGAACACACTGGGCTGGTATGTCTTTAGGGAGCTGTGAATTCTCGCTGCGGCCCTGGCCTGATCCCGAGCGGATGGTGGTAATCCTACCATGGGGGGGGGGGGGGGGCGAGGGTGGGAGGGGGAGGGGAGAAGACCCAAGGATCCAAGGATAAGCAGAAAGAATGGCTTTTTCCTTCTCACTAACATTGAAATATGTCTAAGCCCTTAGGAAAACAGTTTGATTCATTCATCTTCTATCTTACTAGTTTATTAGAAGTGACATTGTCATTTAATTATTAAAAATTACACTACAAAGTGAAAGACTGTACAGTGTCACATGTGTGTTTTGGGTTTGGAAAAAATCTTTTATTTGGTCAAAGTGAAAAGATGTGTGTAGATTTTCCGACCCGAGAAATGACAACGAATGTTGATGACAAGGTTTCCTGCTAAAGAGAAATAACAACAAGGTGTGAGCAAATACTCGGCGAGGGATTAGAATTGAAGAGACTGCCACCATACCTACTTATTTTATTAGGTTTCTTCAGAAAGAGAATGGAGTATGGCTTAAAACGGAGAGCACATTTGGACTGGTGACAATTTTTCCCAAGAGGTGTCAAATAAACTCTCATCAAAAGTGCTGTGAATTTAAGAGAGGTTAGAAAAATGGTGTCTATTTGCTGTACAGATAAGCAGAAATTACACTAAAAACAATGCTATTATGTGAAAAACTACATTAAACTTTGTGGCATTGAAATAACACACAATAGCCTTTGTTCGGCAGGTCGCGGATTTGGTTTCGCCCCCGGCTACGCATTGCAAGGGATTGAGCTTTCCCTTCCTAAATACCCAGGAAGACAACTGGAGGGTCATCCAATTCACCCTGGCCACATTTCCCAAGATAAATTAATTGCAAATAAACTTACCAACTTAATTATTATACAGACGTAGTTATTAAGACTTTTAAAAATTGTAGTGTAATTGTTTTTGATAGAGAACATAAACACAACATTTTAAATTGAGCAGGAACTAATTAAGTCGTACTCTTTAAGGCTATTCCACCGCGTTTTTCTATTTTCCAAAATATGCTACTAAGTCAAAATATAGTGAATGGCTTTGAAACATGGCTATTTTAGAAAATCAAAAATATTTTTTCCAAATTTTTCTGATCCGGTACACGGCCAATATAGCCACTTCAAAATAATTCCAAACTTCAATTCGCCAGGGCACACCATTCAACGTAGGGTGTTGTGCTTTTGTGACATTAATTTTCAACTGTTTTTCTTTGGACTGACTGAGAGAAAACAGATTTATTTTAACAATTGTCTTTCCTGCGAATTTTTTCGTTTGGCGGTACAAATCGGTAAAAAATACCGCCAAACGAAAAAATTCGCTGGAAAGACAATTGTTAAAATTAATCTGTTTTCTCTCAGTTAGTCCATAGAAAAACAGTGAAAAATTAATGTCACAAAAGCACAACACCGTACGTTGAATGGTGTGCCCTGGCGAATTGAAGTTTGAAATTATTTTGAGGTGGCTATATTGGCCGTGTACCGGATCAGAAAAATTTGGAAAAAATATTTTTGATTTTCTAAAATAGCCATGTTTCAAAGCCATTCACTATATTTTAACTTAGTAGCATATTTTGGAAAATAGAAAAACGCGGTGGAATAGCCTTAACACAGAATATGGGGAAAAGTATACTATAATTTCATGTTCCAATCAGATTTAAATTGAGAATAATATTCGACAAATTTTGAAATTTTAAAAAGTAAATTTGTTCCAGTTATTATTACTAGGAAGCTTCGCAAACGCATTTTCAGGCGCGTTGTTGGATGAGCGTAATTTTTTTAAACGAAAAAAAAGCGTAAAATTGCGATTTTCATGAGAAATTATTTTTCGATTGCGCTAAAATTTCACACCAATATATTAATTCATAAAATTAAGGTTCTGTAAAAAATCATTACAATCGGATAAAGCAAGTAGGTGTGTAGTCGAAGATTTTTTTTTTTAATGAAAAAAGCGTAAAATTGCAATTTTCCCGAAACAATTATTTTTCGATTGCGTTCAAATTTCACCCCAATAAATGAATTCATAAAATAAAGGTTCTGTGAAAAAATAATTACAATCGAACAAAGCATGTAGGTATTATAAGTCGATTTTTTTTAAATCGAAAAAAATCGTAAAATTGTGATTTTTATGAGAAATAATTTTTCCATTGTTTCTCAAAAACGTGGCAGTTCTAAGTTCAGAGATTTCGAAGGCCTCCAGAAAATTTCATCGCAATTGGAGTATCGGTTTAGCCGGAATCGTGTTAAAACACACTAAAAAAACATTCCGGATTTTTTTCTCCAGTGTAGTGAAATGGAATCTTCGCCTCGCTCGCTACGCTCATCCAATTATTTTTATTAATATTACTAAAATTATTGTGAGAAGTTCGTTAAGTGTTCGAGGCGAAATTCACGTTATTAAAAATTTTGTTTGTCTACCAAAATTATATTTTATTATCTTGTAAAATTAGAACGCCCCTAACTAATGACCTAAAACGCTGCTTAACACAAATACGATTCCCTCTGTTAAACAGTCGATCTCCTGTTTAACTGGGGGCCGCGGAGCAGACTCACTCTCGTTTAACTTGCAGTGATTTTAAGGCCCATTTAATTAAAAGATATCCATTAAAGGTTCCAACAGTGAAGAGCGTCTAAATCAACGCGTCGCAGAGCAACATGCAGCGATCCCTGGCATAGTCATCCCGTCATAGAACATTGATCAGCTCTTTTCCAGCATGCATTCGACAAGAAACACTGGACATGAGGTTCCCCGTATCGTGAGAGAGGATGTCGAAACAGAAGAAAGACTTCCAGACACATGGAATGGAAACATGTTTTGCGTGGCTGTCATGTTCAACATTTAGGTGCACGCCAGTGCACCGCTGCCAAGCAAGCGTGCGCTAGAACACTCAAGGCACCTTATACTGTAAGCAGAGTTGGGCCGTTTTCGAGGCATCGCTCAGGCAACACGGGATGTGACATGAAGTTAAAAACCGTCTTAATCGGGGGGGTTTGGGTACCTGACAACATATATTAAATTTGGTTGAGGTGAGACCATCCTTTCTGGGCGAAAACGTGGGTTGAAACATGCTTAAAATCACTTTCAGGATGTTAGTTACTCCCTACTACTACTATATAATTCGCCAATTCAACAAAAACAACGATTGTGCACGAACGGGTGAATGTACACCATTCAAACTTTGCATGGATATTGAACTACGAGTTCTTCGCAAACCTTTAGAAAAAAAAGTGTAAAAAGTTAACGGGGAGTCATGCAAATTGGCAATTTCATATAAATAATTGTACATAAATAATTATTGTTATATATAAGTAAAAGTGAAGATTAAAGAGATATTCTGCGTGTTATTAGTCTTAAAAGCCAATAGTCATATATTAAACTTCTTGTTCTTTGTTATATTTCAAAGATTAACACCGTCAAGTAAAATGTGCAGCGGAGCCGCGGGGAGTATGCGTGCGTGTCGTTTACATATTCTCTTCGTCTCTCTCTCTCTCTCTCTCTCTCTCTCTCTCTCTCTCTCTCTCCTCTCCTCTCTCGCTCTCGCTCTCGTTTTAAGAAAGATACAGAACGATGTCTCATACCATTGCTCAGACGGCGAGCCAGGCATCTGTCAAAAAGTGTTGGTGGTGGTAGATACCTACGCAACGAAGAGCGTGCGGCAAGGATCGAACCTCCTAAGAAAAGGTGGTCAATACCGGTGACAAGCACAATAATTTAAATTTACTTTGACAGCAATCAGAAAATATGACATTTCGGCAATATATATCTGGCGTGTGTCGTGAGTGCTAGTGGTGGACGAATTATTAAATATAACAATGCAACCTAAATTTAATTGGCGCGAGTGGCGGAGTAAATATTTAACATTTAACCTTGTTTTAAGTTATGGATTACTAACGATGAATTTATTATATCTATAACAACAAGTAGCTATAGCGCCAAACTTAAAAAAAGTATTGAAATCCCACACTTACAAAAACTTGTAAAAAGCCTGCCAAGCCTTTCACACCTAAAAGGTTTGAGATATACTTGAAGAGCCAAGCGACGTTTCATTCAGCAGTTATGCCCTACAAAGTATTGATATCATTTCGCCCCGTGACTAACGCCAAGCAATGGATTTCAACGTAGTGTTCCTGTACAAAACATAATGGATGGAACATAAATTACAGTCAATTCATAAATCAAAGTATTCAAATATATATTAAATAACACTAATAAAGCTTGGCGCATTGAAAAAAATGTTCTACCCTTTGTGCACGCTCTCCGTTTCTTAGACATTTGCCACACCCCACAGTCTTCGCCAGATATCTACTACCGCAAAGCCACATATTTTCTTTACTGTTTGTATTGTACTTGTCAAACAGTCGGTATTGCATGATGACCTCTTGGTCGGAGGTTCGAACCTTGCCACACGCTCGCCGTTGACAATGCGACAAGTTTTATTAGTGTTATTTAATATATATTTGAATACTTTGATTTATGAATTGACTGTAATTTATGTTCCATCCATTATGTTTTGTACAGGAACACTACGTTGAAATCCATTGCTTGGCGTTAGTCACGGGGCGAAAATGATATCAATACTTTGTAGGGCATAACTGCTGAATGAAACGTCGCTTGGCTCTTCAAGTATATCTCAAACCTTTTAGGTGTGAAAGGCTTGGCAGGCTTTTTACAAGTTTTTGTAAGTGTGGGATAAAGTTCTCCCCGTGAACATGTCTTTAGGCCGTCCACCTCAAGAGAAGGAAGACTCAACAAGAACCTCTTGAGCAAGCCACATGTGTGTTGAGCTCATCTATATAGTGATATGATGAATTGATGTCTTCACAGTTTTTAAAATCATTGGATGTAATGTATTTGTCATGAGTTTGTAGTTCTAAGCTATGGATCCATTTGCAATGTATTTAATGAAGTAAGGTTTTGTTTGTTATATTGTTGAATGTTTTGATTTCCTTGAAAATAGGCAGGGAGAACTGCCAGAAACGTAGGAACAATATTAAATAAACCACACGGATTACCCGAAAATACAATGTGTGCATATATACTGCAGGTGTTGTCAAGTATGAGACTGTAGTACCAAGACACGAAGACAGCTCTAGGGGTCTTAGAATGGTCACAAGAAGTCACACTCTGACTGCCACAATGTGATTTAGTTTTAGCACAATGCTGAAGTATGCTGTGGGTCACTGCAATTGGATCTTTGTAATTTTCTATGTTTGCAAGGTAGTGTGATTTTTGTTTCTCTTTGTTTATTTTTATGTTGTTGTTGCTTTATTGAATGTTGTTTTACCCATCCCTTGAAAATGGAAACCTATAGTTTTCCGAAACGTTGGGAGTACATATATTGAGTTTTATAAACATTGTGTGTGACATTTTCCGGAAAACTACTGTGTACTGTGCACTGAACTATGTTATAACTATCTTTACGGTAAATATCACGCACAGTATTTTATAGAAAATTTATTTAACTATTACTTTTATCTTTATTATTTATATATAGAGCTCAGAAATCTTCACTCTTTATATATATATTAAAAATTTATAATGATTTATTTGATAGTATTGATAGTAATTGATGGAATGCGGGAAGGAGAGTTTAAGAATGTGTGCTACCGCAATTCTATTACAATTATTATATTATATTATTAATATATTTTATACTAATTATTCTTATTTCTTAACTAATACTATCAATAAAATCATTGTAAAAAATTTTATCTGATCATTTTCATTAAGTATTATTTTTATTTTATTACTCATATCACTAGGAAGCTTCGCAAAAGCTTTTTCAGGCGCGTTGTCGGATGAACGTAATTTTTTTAAACGAGAAAAGCGTAAAATTGTGATTTTCATGAGAAATTATTTTTTGATTGCGCTCGTTTCATACCAATATATTAATTCATAAAATTAAGGTTCTATAAAAATATCATTACAATAGGATAAAGCATGTACGTGTAATAAGTCGAAGAATTATTTTTTAAACGAAAAAAAGCGTAAAATTGCGATTTTCATGAGAAATTATTTTTCGATTGCGCTCAAATTTCACACCAATATAGTTATTCATAAAATTAAGGTTCTATGAAAAAATCATTACAATCGAATAAAGCATGTAGGTGTCATAAGTCGAAAAAATGTTTTAATAATCGAAAAAAAATCTTAAAATCGCGATTTTTTTTTATATATATATATATATATATATATATCACTACACTTTGTTCCAACATCGTTTAGTTGGGTAAAGGGGTGTTTCCATCTAAATCTTGGGCATCACCGAATCAGCACCGGCCTGCCAAGCGCGGCACCTCATCTTCTTCCTCATTCTCTTGTCGTAACACCAACTCTCTCCACTTTTTCCTGTCCTCCCACCATCTTTCTCTCTCTTCAACCACTTCCCACTCCTCTCCTCTCTCCTCCACATCTGCCTGTACTTGATCTTGCCACCTATCTCGAGGTCTTCCCACTCTTCTCATATCATTCTTTAGTTCAAATGCTTGTCTTGGGATTCTATTCTTCTCCATTCTTCTCATATGTCCATACCATCGTAGTCGCTCCTTTCCCATCTTGAACTTTAGGCTCTCTACTCCTACTTTCTTCCTTATCATACTACTTCGTATCTTGTCCAACTTTGTCACCGTTGTTGTTGTTTGTCGTCGTGAGTTTATAAGAAAAAAAAATTTGATTGCGCCCAAATTTCAGACGAATATATAAATTCATAAAATTAACGTGCTGTGAAAAAAATCATTACAATCAGATAAAGCATGTAGGTGTTAGAAGTCGAAGAATTTTTTTAAAAATCGAAAAAATAGTAAAATTACGATTTTAATGAGAAATAATTTTTCGATTGCGCTCACAAACGTGGCAATTCTAAGTTCAGAGCTTTTGAAGGCCTCCAGAAAATTTTATCGCAATAGGAGTATCGGTTTAGCCGGAATCGTGTTAACAAACAGACAAAAATCCAAAAAAAGAAAGAAAAAATCCGGATTTTTTTCTCCAGTGTAGTGAAATGGAAATCTGTGCTTCGCTCATCCAAATATAATCATTGTTTTTCACTTTTATCTCATCATTTTCATCAAAAGACGTGCTATCTTAAATGTAAGTTCGTCAGTTTTAGTTTAGTTTTATTTTATTTTTATTTACGATGGATGTAGGACACAAATGTGTTCAAGGACTTCAGGTTCACTTCCTTCATCCACTTCATGTCGCTAAGCTGATACATATTATGTAAATGTTTGCCTATAAATAAATAATAATAAACATATAAAATGCTTTGTATTACTTACGACAGTAAAAACAACAACAGCAAATTTAAATGACACATTTTTGTTTAAATGAAAATAAGCCGTAGACAAATTGCACACAAAGTATGTTACCTCACACACACACACACACACACACACACACACACACACACACACACACACACACACACACACAAGAGAGAATTACGAGTTATATCTATATTATAGGCCCAACAAAAAGAAATATATATTAAGATAGGGCTATTTGAGCTACGCAGGGCGTTCTTCCGGATCTAAATGAGGTATTTGTGTTTATTTACAATGCTTTAAAAATTTGATCGCGTTTAGCCATTTGACTGAGTTCACCCGCCGAATTTTCACTAACAAACGAATATTTTTGTCGTTCTGATTGAGGCAAACATTCACTCATTTGTACATATTAGCTTTGGCTGTATAAATAATTGCTGGCTGGTTTGTGGAAGTAATACTGTGTCAATTTCCACGGAATCCCATAAATGGGTATGATATCATCGTGAATGACAGATTTTCACATTTGAAATGTTTGTAAAATAAATATTGGCCATTGAATTTGGTTCATAGCCAAGCAATTTTTTATGATTTCGAGTTGAAAATTTTTCCTTTTTTACCACAAAAATCGTTTGCTTGGCGCTCGTCAACAGGCGAAATGATCTTACTTCTTTTCAAAGCGAAACTATGGAGAAAGATTGAAAAGCTTGGCTCAACTTCTATATCTCACAGCATTCACAGCCGAAGACTTTTGAAGGAGAGCTTGGCTGTAGTTTTTTTTTTTTTTTTTTTACAAATGTTTTAATTTGTGGGGATATTACATCTTTTTGTTGTTTGTTTCCTATCAAGGTGTGAATGATGGACTTAGATTAAATTTGTTAAGTTCAGAGTTTTTTTTTGACATTTTTGGGCTCACGTTCCCCCCAAATTTGTCCCCTTGTGTTTTAAGCGCTAGATATTTTAATTTCAAGCTTGTACAAAATACTACGCCTGAGTAATTACGCGTTTTGATTTTGATTTTGATTTTCCCCGGTCCCTATTGCCCGGTTTTGGTTTTGAAAGCTTAAGTGATTGCGCATGAGGGACATCTAAGTGTGTCCCAAGTTTCAAAGTTCTAAGATGAACCGTTTTCTCTGTATAGCGTCTTATTCATAAGAGTACGGAATTACCTAGCTTTAGATAATTTTGATTTTCTCCGGTACTCGTTACCCAATTTTGCTTTCCATATTCATAAGTGATGAAGAATGAGAGATATCAAAGTGTATTCCATGTTTGAAACTTTTCAGTTGTAGCGTTTTCTTTGAATGATTCATTTTTTAAAGTTCAGATATGTTTTTTTGTCATTTTTGGGCCCGTGATCCGCCCCTAATCTAGCCACTTGTGTTTTGGACGCTAGATATTTATAATGGTTTCGAGCATGTTACATTTCAAGATTGTACAAAATACCACGCCTTAGTAATTACGTGTTTTGATTATCATCCAAATTTTGATTTTCTACGGACCTTGTAACCCGATTTTGGTTTTGAAAGCAAAATGAACTGCGTCTGAGGTACAGTCAGGGTCATATATAAATCAAGAGGTCTGAAAGATACCTCTTTCACCGACATCTCGTGGTCAACTCTTGGTGTCATTATTTATATCGCCCTGTGAACTGCATTATCGACATAAATAAGAAACATGGCTGATAATGTCAAAGGAAAATTCTCTATTCACCAGAGAAACTATCAAGCCTAGAAGAAATATAACATGGAACGTAAAGAGAGCATTATATATCGATACCTTGTCCTAGGCATAGCATTAAGACTATGCCTTTCTTCTTATATTAATTGCCTTAGTTTCTAGCTTATTTCAAATAATTCTATCTTAGCTGTCAAGTCTTATTTGCAAACCACCAAAGTTTGTTTTATGCTTTTGTTTGATAAAATTGTATATTTCTGCTGACTGCCTTCTAGATATTGACTATTTTGTTGACCAAGAGTCTTTCAAAGCCTCCTAAATAATATTAATAACATCAAATAGTCTAGGGAACTTCCATCGATCGATAATGCAGTTCACAGGGCGATATAAATAATGGCACCAAGAGTTGACCACGAGATGTCGGTGAAAGAGATATCTTTCAGACCTCTTGATTTATATATGACCCTGACTGTACATCTAAGTGTGGTCCAAGTTTCATTGTTCTAAGATTTACTGTTTTCTCTGTAGGGCTCAATATAGCTCCGCGGAGAATTAGGTAGCTAGCTAGCCAGCCAGCCAGCAGGAAGGTTTTCGACGATTTTGGGACACTTTTTTAACACGGAACGGGTTATCGGATCGGGTTGATTTTTTTTTTGGTAGGTCATGGACCACATATCAGGTTATTGAGCGAGCGTAGCGAGCGTCTCCACTTGACTCTTATGGCTCGAATGTCTGGTTTTTGTTTGTTTTTTTGTTTTTTTGTTTGTGTTTTTTTTCTGATACTGCTTCGATACAGGTCGCACCGTTTCTCTGATCGACCTGAAATTTTTTACACATGTTCATACCACCTAGCCGGGTTGCTGTATAGTTTTTGAACAAAATCCGATCGTTAGTTATAAAAAATAAAAAATAAAATAAAAAAATAAAAATGTTCCGATCGTTATGAAATTTTGCAGGGTCAATAAGTATAACATTCTCTCCTATTTTCCAAATTTTCAGCTAAATCGGTCATGACCTTAAAGACTAATTGGTTATCATAATTCGAAAAATGAAGTTAAAAATGAAGGAGGCAGTGAAGGTACAAATATACACTTTAGAAGGCATGACGTGAATTAGTGCAATGCAAAGATGTTGGAATAGTATATAGTGTACAATGTCAATATCCAGTTAGGCCTACACTGTGTGGTGGGCCTTATGGGAATGTCGTACTCGGGTCATGTTGCACGTACCGGTGCTCGCTCAACAACGCGTCCAACTGAGCGTTTTCCTAGTATACCGAGTTTCAAGATTGTTTCTCTTTCGGGGCGGCGTGTGCAGATAGTTGAAAACTTCCAACTTGGGTAGCTGTATGCAGGGCCGCGAGTTCGTCGTCGCCTAAGCAGTCGAATGCGCTTGGCTGCAAACGACGACCACCGTCGCTCTAGCCTATTTAATTCAATATTGCAACAAATAGAATTAAACGACATACCTATCACTAGATAACAATTGCTTATTACAAATTAGGTCGTTGTATACCGACAATGTTGTCTCAAGCGTAAAGCGTGAGGCTCTGATTCTGAAGGTCTTGGGTTCGAATCAGCCAGCAGTAATCCCGATTGGAAGTCGGTAGTAAAGGCGACTAAAAGGGATTGAGTCCTCTTGAACAGAACTCAATAGTCATTCCCGTAACGATTGTCCAAATTCCAACAACCCTTTAGTTAGACACTTGAAGATTGATTGATTGATTGATTGATTGATTGATTGATTGAGGTCTTTATTAAGGCGGGATTAAGGCTAGTGAAGCCTTATCTTCCATCCAACCTGATTTTAGTGATACAAAAATACTATAAAAATAATTAAATTTAATTGTTACAGCTTATCCTAGATATAAAAGTAAAGAAAGAATATTTCATATGAATGATGAAATGAAACTATATAAACAAAATACATGTATATAAGGTTACTTATACATAATAATGAACTTATATTACTGTTATAGAACTTAGTTGTGTATGTGCGTTGTTAGCACAAAACAATTTATTTAAAGAAAATATAAGTCCGCGTGTAATTCTACTTAAAATATTTATATTATTAAAATACACAATCATTCACACATCTCATTCATTCCTAAGAGTGTACTGCAACCAAAGATTAGGTGCAACGTCATTACTGTAGAAGGAGATAAATTCATATTACCACTAAATACTACTGATTATCAAAATAAATAAAACAACACAATGTAATGTACGTTACATTGTATTAGAAGATGCATTACATAGTTAATATTATGAGAAATTAGATTAGAGGTTGGTTATTAAGTATTAGTAAATCAGGCATCGGAGAGGCTTTGCAGAAGATATAACTTGTTAGTTACGTTCTTGAAAACATTATAATTTGTTATATAATCATCCCTTATAGCAGTAGGGAGAGCATTCCAGGTTCGAATGGCGTTTATTACGAAGGATTTGTCAACTAAATTTGTTCTGTGTATGGGAAAAAGCAAGTTGGGTGCCAGACCTCGCCCTTGTGCCGAAAGTATGATTTGAGTGGAGATAATTGAAATTCGGGGCTAGGTATGATGGTGTTGATGTTGAAAGAAGGCGATGAACGAGGCAAGCGGAATGAAGATTACGTCGGTCACTCAGACGAACCCATGATATTTTGTCTAAAACGGGGGTTATGTGGTCAGACTTTTTTATGCCCAAATATGAAACGTACGCACGAGTTTTGGGCTCTTTGCAGTCGGATTGAAAGTTCTTCTGTCATGTCGTTGTAACTAAGTCGCAATAGTCGAAGTGGGGCATGATAAGTGATTGAACGAGCATAGTTTTAAGTTTAGTTTGGTAGAAAGATTTTAGTCTGTTCAACGAGTGTAGGCTGCATAAGTTTTTTTAAAACATGTTTTACATGTTCGTTCCAGGAAAGATTGTCCAGTATGTAAAGTCCTAGATTTTTAACGCTGTGCTGGAAAGGTATAGTCATGCCGTCCAGCGAGTGACTTTGTTGAGTTTTGTCCTATCGATTTTGGCAAGAAATTTGGGGTATCCTAAAATTATGGTTGGATTTATTAGGGTTGATAAGTAAACGATTTTTTATTGCCCCCAGTTGGCTAGCGACTGTAAATCTTTGTTCATCATTTCTATTGCTTGTTAAGTGAACCCGGAGAGGCATGTAGTTAAATTTGAAGGTCGTCGGCGTACAGATGATGGTGACAGTAAGTAAGTGAGGATGAGATATCGTTAATGTAAATTGAGAAAGAAAAAGGCCCGAGTACACTACCTTGGGGCACCCAGTGCAGACAGAATGTCACCCTGATTTTTTTTTCTAATGATATTATGGACTGATGTCTGCCGCGAAGATATGAATTCCATCCACTTGCAGCGTTGAAGGAGAGAAATTTATGGATTCGAGTTTAGCAATTAGTATGTCAATGTCAACCGAGTCGAAAGCTTTGCTAAAGTCAAGTAATGTCAAGAGTGTAAGTTGTCGATTGTCCATTTTTACTCTAATGTCTTCCGTAATTTTTAATAGAGCTGTGCATGTGCTATGATAAGTTCTAAAACCGGGTTGGAATTGGTCCAAAATGTTATTTTCTGTTAGGAATTGAGATATTTGTGTATGTACAATAAATTCAAGTGCTTTTGAAAGAGCGGGAAGAATGTTTATTGGTCTATAATCGTTTGCAGACTCGGGCTTAGTCTTTTTGGCCAGTGGGCGTACTAATGCTTGTTTCCATATCTCGGGGTATGACTGACTAGACAGAGAAAAATTGAACAAATATGTTATTGGGTTGATTATCATGGGATACATTTTGATCATATTTTGAATTAGTGAAATTGAAATAAGATCTACTCCCTGAGCATTAGATTTAATACGCCTAATTGCATGATGTGTGAGAGAGAGAGAGAGAGAGAGAGAGGCATGCATTGCACAGGGCAGGTTTCCCCCGAGAAATTTTTAGTGTATGCATAAATTAGGGTAGGCCTATACAAATATTCAAGACTGGCCAAAATTAAAATATACAATGTAATTGAATTATTAATACTTATAAGAAGCTATTCTGCACAATATTTATTTTATTTACGTGTTTATAAAAAATTTAAGAGGCATCCGTACGATCAGAGCAAAATTAGTTACTCCAGTAAAAGCACGTTTTTTCATGTAACAGTATTGATAATAGTTAACAGATTATTTTAGCATGCAAGTTAAAGTTGCCGTTTTTTGTTTTTAAGTTTCTTTCTTTGTGTACACAAAAATGCAGTATTCAACATCTATTTTATACGAAAAAAATACATATAGTTGGAATAACGGGACGTCGTTTTAAGCCTAATAGACGATACAATTATTTTAATTTTAAATTTCAATCAAGGAACTTGCCAACGTACGATTAGATGTTCTAATTCAGGTATATACTCTGGTTTATTATTATGTGTAAGGGTACTTGCTAAAAGGGAATTAGTCAAGGGAACTATATCGAGAGGAAAACCTATTTAAAAATATTTAGTCCGGATTGCCGGTGGCTGGATTTAAATTCGCTTCTGAAAAGCTCTAGAACTGCTCGAATGTCGGTTGATATAACGGGACTGGTGTCCAACAAGTGCAATCCAATGTAATAGTTTAATATGTAAGTTTGTGCGAGGCATACAAAACATAACACAACATACCATAAAACAGGAAAAAACACTAGTAGTACTCGGATTAAAACTAAAATCTTAAACATTACATAATTAGAAGATTGTCGTAAACCTACCGGCGCATTCGTGTGTCTAGTGAGCCATCGGGAGGTTGCTACAATGAAAGACGAGCTCATCCAGCGGTTTATGTCAACCAACACTGGCTACACTTGGGTACATCAGAATCAATAATTCGAAGACACTTTTTCAAATGTCAATACCACTAAATGCCTATACTGTCTTACTCTAGAGGACCACTAGAATGTATGTGTATTGAGTGTACATACATGTCAATACCACTAAATGCCTACTGTCTTACTCTAGAGGACCACTAGAATGTATGTGTATTGAGCGTACATTACGGTCGACTGACTTGGCTCGAGACCGTGCAGGGCCTACTGCAGGGTACAAAAAGAATGACTTACTACTTGCTTGTTTTCTTGTGAAAGAGCTATCATTACGATTAAAACAATCGGAAAGTTAAATGGGGTAGAAAGCACCTTTCTAATGGGTTTATATCTTCTCACAAAACAGTCGTTTTACAAGGTGAGATTATCGGGGAACACAGGAATAGGATTATATAACAGAGAAACACAACTTTACAATCAAAGGCCTACCTACACACACAGTGCTGTTCATTGACTTTTCAATGGAGAATACTAACTTTTAAATGGTAATTTAATAGAATTAATATTGAGGAACGTACTAAAGTTAAACACATTCTCAGATGAAGCTAAAAACAAAAATTGTTATTACAGAAATCTTCAACAATCCAGTTGTTTACGGTATTGTTGCCGCGTTGTAGGATTAGAGAACGCTCTATTAAATATGGAGAACAGTCAGTTTTCGTTGGTCTCCAAAAATAACATGTTTAATTTTCAAAGTGAAAAAGGTAGAGAAGGTGATATTAGTTTGAACAACAGTAATGTTTTCTTTGATACACTCATATCCATGGAATGTTACATTGATAGACTTCGACTATTCCTATGCAAGTTTGATGAAAATCAAAAGCGGCTTTTTTTCCTAGTTGAAAGTGACGAATCACAGAAATATCCCATTAATAATTATGATGTCAACCACCGGCATAATACCAAGAAAGCTACATGACAGCATTAAACAACTGATCTTCAACCCATTATATACTTTTTTAAATTTTTTTTATGGGTTTTCTATAAAGCATTACAGAATAATTTGATAAGCGTAGCGAGCGAAGAGAAGATTCCATTTCGCTACACTGGGGGAAAAAATCCGGAATGATTTTTTTTTATCATTTTGTATTTTTGTGTGTTTGGTAACACGATTCCGGCTAAACCAATATACCAATTGCGATGAAATTTTGTAGAGGCCTTCAAAATCTCTTAACTTAGAACTGCCACGTTTTTGAGCGCAATCGAAAAATTATTTCTCATGAAAATCGCAATTTTACGATTTTTTTTCGATTTAAAAAAACATTATTCGACTTAAAACACCTATATGCTGTATCCGATTGTAACGATTTTTACAATACCTAAATTTTATGAATTAATAATTCGTGTAATTTGAGTACAATCGAAAAATCGCAATTTTACGATTTTCGTTTTTTTTATTCATCTTTTGACTATAACACCTTCAAGCTTTATCCGATTGTAATGATGTTTTCACAGAACCTTAATTTATGAATTAATAAAATTCGTGTGAAATTTGAGCACAATCGCCAAAATTATTTCTCGTGAAAATTGCAATTTTACTTTTTTTTATTTTTCAAAAATTTCTTCGACTTATAACACCTACATGCTTTATCCGATTGTGATGATTTTTTTCACAGAACTTTAATTTTATGATTTAAGATATTCGTGTGAATTTTTAGGTTAATTGAAGAACATTTTTTAACGTTATTTTTTAATTTTACGTTAAAAAAAATAAAATTACATCAAGCAGGCGGTTACCTAACCAAAGAACATTGTCCAAAGAAACTCGTGCGTCATATGGGGCGAATTTTTTATTGTTGTCTTGTCTCCAATATTGCTTTTTCTTTGGTAGCTTCGCAAACGCTTTTTCAGGCGCGTTTTTGGATGAGTGGAATTGGTGCATTGAGCTGCCATGTGTTTTGCAGATGGTATTTACATTGATTTCGTTTTCCCATTACAATGGCCTGCGAGACACGCTTGGTAATATTGTTTTAATTTTTACGACGACGACATGAGAATCAGGGGCCCGTCAACCTGGTAGGTCATTTCGCATTTCACATTTCGCATTCGAACACAGGGCAGCTCAATACACCATTTACGCTCATCCACCGACGAACCTGAAAAAGCGTTTGCGAAGCCTTCTATAAATAGTAATAATAATATTAAACAGTTAACATATAAAATGCTAGTCTTAAAAGGCAGCAATTCTCAACACGTGTAGAATAGTTCGTAAATTTCTGAACTAAGAATGAACCTGCGAGATTCCGAGACAGCTTCCATCCTGACATGGTTTTCGTGGTTTCCAAGTCCGAAGATAAAATGCTAGGATGGCGACGAGAAATCGACCACGACCGTACACAGCAGAAAGAAAACATCATCTACAAAGAATATTCTAAATGACTTAATGTATGTTTTGTTGGTACACATGGAAATGGAAGTACTTGACCTAAGTCCGTACATCATTTTAGCTCCAGTTTTGACCGAGTTGGTACAAAATACATTCAATAAAATATTAAAAATAATAATAATAATAAAAATAAAATAATAATAATAATAATAATAATAATAAAAAAATAATAAAAATTAATAATAATAATAAAAATAATAATATAAAAATAAAAGTTAACCGGGTTTTTTGAAAAAAGGCCGGAACATATCCAGGTGAAAAAATTTTCAGGATTAAATGTGAAGACTTTTTGGGGAACTATAAAAACAAAAGGTTTTAAAAGCTCAAAGCGGCACCCCTTAAAAAAAATAGGTGGCATTTGTAGCAGGAGAAAAACAAAAGAAAAAAAAAATTGTTTAAGAGTAATGAAAAACTGTTTTTATCGGAAATAGGAAACACGTTAGGGGTTGAAAACGCCCAAATTTTCCCTCCCCCCTACTAAAAAGCTTGGAGGAAAAATTGGAGAAAATTTTGGGTTTAAAAACCCAAAAGACTTTAACCGCGATCCGAATGGCTTCCCCCCATATAGAACAAATGAACAGAAAAATTTGAGGAAATGCCGGAATAGTAGTAAATATAAACAAACAAAAAACAAGCAATAAAAAAAACTCAAATTTGGGAAAAGCCCCTTTGGAGTAGGGAATAAAAGAACTTTTGGTGGAAAAACTACCCCGCCAGTGCATTGAAAAACAAAGGATTTCTTTAACCAAGTACTTCACGACCCATCACTTTTTTCCGGGAAATTCTTTCCCTAAAGGTAAACCCAATATGATATTCAAGACAGGGACAGATGGGACCCCAAAAATTATAGACCCATCATTTGGCTTCCCAAAACCATTTATAAAATTCTAACATCAATTTTTCCCCTTGAAATTAACAGAAACATTTATCGAACATAAAATTTTTTAGCGGGGGAAAAACAAAAAAGGATGCACCCCAAAAATGCATATGGAGAAAAAGAGCGGGTTTTAAAATTTGATGTATTGTTAAAAAACTTTGCAAATGACAAAAAGAAATCATCAGTAGTTTAAACATAGACAAAAAAAACCCATTTGTTTCCGGTTCCGCACGTTTGGTTAATCAAATTTCTTGTTTTAAATAGGTAAATCCAATTTGTAACGGTGTTTTAAGCATCTAAAAATTTCCCATGGAAAAATTTAAATAATACTAAAAACCAAATTCAATTCTTTTTAATATTAAAAAATAGGGAAATAAAGAAAAGGGATTTTCCCGGGGGGAACCCCCCTTACCCTCTAGGTTTTTTTCCTCGAAATTAAACCCGATCAGGGGTATTTTAAATAAAAAACAAATGCGGAAATTCCCCCTTACCTGAAAGAAAAAAATGAAAAGGGAAAACACATCTGCTGTATAGGAAATGTTTTAAAAAAATGTAGGGAAAAATTTCAAAAGAAGAGCTAAAAAATTTTTAATTGACATGAAAAATTATTCAGTAAAAGACATTAAATATGGAATTTGGTTTAAGATAAATGGCTTCAATATATGAAAAGGGGAAAATTGCAAGAAACGAAAATTCCCAAAATTTTGGTTTTGGGGCAAGAAATTAAAAACAAAAACAATAGCGAAGAAAGATACAAATCCCGGGAAATGAGGCAAAAACATTATTTTTAAAACCAAAAGGAATTAAAAAATTTTTTAAAAACAAAAGTAAAAAACATAGATTTAAAACTATTTTAAAAACAAATAAAAAGGGAAAAGCTTTTTAAATCAAGGATTAAATGCATGGGCTTTCCCAAATTGCCCCTTTTCTTTTGGTATTGTGAAGTGGTCAGATGTGGACTTGAGGGGGATCTAGATCTTTTAACAAGAAGAAAAAATGACCTTTTTAGAACTCACCAACCCCAAAAGCATCTTTGAAAGGTTTTTAACCACGGGGGAAAGGGGGGAAGAGGTTGGAAATTATTTTGGTCATTGTGCTATTCCAAATTTTAAACTCAAAATCATTTCTTTTTTAATTTTTACCCTTCATTATCACCAAGAACTTAAATCCGGAGATAAACTAAAAAACTCCCCCCAGGCTAAAAAGACGATTCTTTCCATCCAGAAAAAATACAAAAGATTTAAAAGTGAAGAGATTTCTGGAATACTAAAACAAATTCCCTGGGGGTAACCCCCAAAAAAATCCACGCCAAAAAATTGAAATTGTTAAATCATAAATGGTTTCCCCAAAAGGGGAAATTTTTTTTGCTGAAAACCCAAGATTTTTTTGTTCGCCATCCAAATCCCGGTTTTAAAACCCCAAAAACTATAAAAAAATTATTTTTTATAAAATCCAATGGGCAATGATATGTGTAGAAAAAAAAAAATGGGAAAAAGTTTTCGGAGAAAAATTTGAACCATGTTTTAGCTGGGTGTCCCTTTCAATTGCCACACCCTGGGATCTCATTTGGGGATAATCGGTAGCAAAGATAGTTTATCAACATCTAGGAATGAACCACATTAATTGTCAATCCAAACCCCCTTATTACAATATTTCCTGCACCTTTGATCGAAAAAGGGAGAATTTATAATGTATTGGGGATAAACAAGGGGAAAAACAGACAAAAAACCCTAGACCCCAACAAAAACCCCGGGCTCATTTTTGGATAAAATCTAACAGAATTACATATCTAAATTTACATTTGGGGATCCCATGGTAAAAATATTGAGAAAACCGAGAACACTAAGGGGAAAAAAATCAAAAATTTTAAATAAAAAAATAACAAGAATTTGGAAAATGAAAACTGTTACTGTCGTGCCCCCTCGTGATCTCAGCCCCTGGATCATACCAACTTCCCTCTTGCCAGCCTACAATGCCCGGGTCCCGTTTCCAAAATCCCCCCAAACATGCCCGAAAAGCGCCCTCCTTCAAAAGTTTCCACATCGTCAAAGATTTTTTAGTAAACCCCTCTCTCTCTCTTCCTCTCTCGGCTCTCCTCTCTTTTCTCCTCTCTCGCTCCTCTCTCTCTCTCTCCTCTTTTTAAAAGATTTGGGGGCCCTACAATTGGGTTGTTTTAAGAAAAGAAATTTTTTTTGATTTTGGGTTTTCCCCACTCATCTTTTTATTATTTTGTTAATTAGAAAATTTTTAATTTGGGCTACAGTAATATGTGTAAAACTTTTGTTTTTACCTGTTATAAAAGTAAACTTTTGTTGGGCTTGGGCCCCACCCCGCCTTGTGTTAAACCCGGCCAAAATTTACCCGAATTGTTTGAACAATAAAAAAACCACTATAATAAAAATAAAAAAAATTTAAAAATAAAAAAATAATTATATATTTTTTTAATTGTAGTAGCCCAAAAAAATAAGAGTACCAAAACAATTTCAAATCCCATAAACCCGAAGGTTAAACAGTGGGTTCCCCATTTAAAGTATAAAAAAAAACTTAGGTTTTAAATCATAGCTTTAAGGCCGGGTTTAAAAAACTACAAAATTGCTAAAAATTAAAAATTTTTTCACAATAATATAAATTTACAAAGTACACCCAAGAAGTAAGGAAATCAAATAAACATCGGGGGGAATTTTATTATAAAAAATCACAAAAAAACATAAATAAATCGATATAAAACTTACTTTTTTACATCAGGAAAATTTTAAAATTTACACACCCCAAGGTGGAGTTTACAAAAAAAGAAAAAGAAAATGAGTTCTAAAAGGGGGTAAGTTCACAAAAAAAACATTGCAAATTCTTTTTAAAAGGTTTCGAGGTTAAAAAGATTTTTTGGTTTTAAAATTAATCAAAGGGTTTTTTTTCTAACGTTTTAAAATTTTTTAAAGGGGGCAATGGGAATTTTTAAAAAAATTTTGGTACCATTGGAAAAAAAAAAAAGCAAGCCAGGGGATCCCCTGTTTTTTCGTTGTTTTTTTGGGATACAAAAATTGTTTTGGCAGCAATTTTAGTTTTTTTTAAACATGCACACCGGGGTTATTTTTTTTATTTGTATCCCTAAAAGTACTTCAAAATCAGCCTGTAGAAATATAATTCTCTTACCGGTAATATAAAGCAAGTCCTAAAGACGTCCTCAATTTCGTTGTGGACATTATGCAATCGTTTGGGGTGTATTATCTTTACTATCGAGTTTTGTAGTCTAATAAGCATGGTCATATTCGAAACCGAAGCGTTTACCCCATGACAGCAAAGCATACGTTAATACAGATTCAACTAGAGAAATGTAAACTATCTTAACGTGTCATCGGATAGAACTGGTTTTAACTTATAAAGTTGATATGCACACGACCGAAGTTTTGTACAAATATAATCAATATGGTGCTTCCTTGAGAAATTTCTATCGATCATTGCTCCTAAATACATATGGCTCGCCACAGATTCAATCTGTTGAGTACATTCACAATCAAAATCGTTCCCAGCCCTCCTATGTAAGCAAGCAGTTTAATAATAATAATAAATAATAATAATAATAATAATATAATAATAATAATATAATAATAATAAAAATATATTGGATGAGCGAAGCGAAAACTACAATTTCACTGACACCCCCCCCCCCCAAAAAAAAAATAAGCTCGGGTGTTATTTCTTTGTTTGTTTGTTTGTTTGTTTTCTTATCTGTTTGTTCGCTCTCTACTGAACAAACGGCATAATCATGCGATCTTGATGAAAATTGGAGGGGACCTTCGAAATCTCTGAACTTAGACCGGCTACATTTTTGGGTGCAATTGAAGAAATATTTCTCATGAATATCGTACTTTTGGGATTTTTTTCGTTTTTTTTGTGCGATTTGTTCGTGACATTTGGGGCCGATTCTGACCAAACGGGTGGGGCTACGACATTAAGGTTGTGGTGATCTAGTACCTTTTGAAAGAAAAAGTTGAAAAAGTTAAGACAGAATCCATATAAATAAGGGTTTGAACATAAGTTTTTTGAGGTATATAATAACAATTACAAGTAACAATAGAACTTGACAACAATCACCTACAATGCGTTCGAAAAGCACTTGCAAAAGTAAAGAGATCCCACGCAAACTATAAAAACTTACAAAAAAGCTCATCCATCAACGCGACTAAAAAAGGCGTTCGCGAAGCGGCCTAGTTATAATAATAACGCTACCCTTCCTACTTGTCATCTCCTCAGCCAAACATTAGTCACTCTGACCCTCATAGACTCGATGCAACCATTGCATCACCTAATCGATTAGTATTGTTAATAAGCCGCTACAAACGGAAATGATATGTCGATTGAATGCGGTGGGCTTTGTCTGCCGCTGCAAGGCGCTCAAACATCAACCTACACCTAGGCCTAGACACATTCGCTAGCTAACATTCTATAGAAGCAAATAGACAAATTACGGAGCAGGACTTACGCAAATAAAGTGCATTAACTAAACGAAATCAAGCTATGTACATGCAGTTGCAACTTTTTTGGTAAAAGAATAAATCAAAATCCAGAATTATATACATGGTGCAGGCAATTTTTTATTTCTGTCTAAAGAACACACCAATATATTTATTTTTTGTGAAGGCTTTCATGGTCGAATGATGTATTTAAAGACTTTCTTATAGGTAGAGACCACGTACATATAATAATTAAAATAAAGAACACATTTTGACGTTTCGTGGAGATTGCACCCCACTTTTGCAAAAATTGTTTATTTGTTAAACAAAACACATGTCAATAAATTGTAAAGAAGATGCAAAGAGGGCAACAAAAGTGTAGGAAAGATAATATTATTGAAAGAACGAAATTTAAACTAACGTGTTTGGCATTCCAAATTATTTTTAACCTTGTACGGCTTCTGGTGACTGCATGGTAGATTACTGGTAACAAGTTGTATTTTTGTATTTGGTTGTGAAGATGACATTGTTTGGCTTCTTGTGACTGGTCCATTATTATCGGTATCGAGATGAATGATTCATTTTGTTCAATCGCATTAGGGACATTTCTTGGAAAACACGCATTTCATTAACCACAAGCATATTTATTGACGCTCATATCTCTTCGTCTTTTCTTCCTATTGTATTATAAGTGGTCAGCTCTTAAATAAATCGTAATTTTAACTTAATTATAGTTGCATTGTTAGTGCATATTGTTTTTATTTACTTTCTTCCTCATTTTTTATATAATGGAGTGAAGCCCCCCTCAATGCATCACGACAAAACCGTGCGTTTTGCAGAGTAAGGTCGAGAAAGTTTTTGGTGACCGTAGGGTTATCTCTATCGGTAGTGAAGGCTGGACAAAGCGGCAACTTTCTCTTTAGTTTTCAAAGCCGGGAAGAAACGCATAAATCTGTTGATTGATAAGCTTCGCTGATTGTTGTATTAATTTGTGTTTAAAAATAATTAATACTTAGTACTTGTATGTATCCGAATCAGCTGTGAACTCATTTATATAAATTTAAAACAAATAAACCATCTCGTTTCCCACAAATCGACCAACTTTAAAATCAATCAAGGTTAATGAAAATTCAAATCAATGGGTGGGCAATTTGAATGATTAGCCACGGGGGTCCATGCGTTATTATCGATGAAAAGTACATGTTGAAATAGATATAGCGGAAATTAATTTAAACGTAGTAGAATTCAACGATTTGAATGTAGATAATAACACTTTTAAAGGTCCACAGGAGTTGATGTCAAAAACGTTTAACATCAGTGTTTATTTCCATTTCTAGACAATCTAGATTCCTATTAAAATAGGTAATTATTCGTCTCTACCGTCTTAATACTCCGGGCAAACAACAAATACCTACGTTCATATAAATAATAATTTTGAGCAAATTAAAATTTGCGAGAAGCACATTGCTGTTCACTGTATTACTGAAATTTGCTATGTTTACAAAAAAGTAGCGTTCCTTTTAGTTTATATTTTTTTTATTCTTAGAATGCGCCAAAACACATATTTCTCGCTACACCTGGTTGTGTCTTAGGCATCACAAGATTAGCACCCTCCCCGTTTCCCCATCATCTTGTCCACATCTGCCTGTACTTGGTCTTGCCATATGGAAAATAATTGCATATTACAAATAAAGGCTCCAAATGAGACTTGACAAATAGGTGACTGTCCACTGTGGTAACAAGGTTCTTTGAGGAGAAAATAAAAATAAAAACAAAAACACATTCTACGAAATAAGGAACACTCGACAACGATCTGTTTAGCATATTATGATTTAAGGAAGTTTGCCTGCAGCTCTATATGCGAGTCCCATGTTCGGTATTCGCGACACCCAGGTAAATAAGTTATACTGGAATATAAATTGTAACTCTGATAAATCACAGCGAGCTTGACATTTTTCCAACTTTCGCACTCACTTTTCACAGGCGAGCTTTCAGCTAACACATGAATAAACCCAGCACGCGGTGCGAGGTAAGGGGTAAATAACAAATCTGTCTTTTACTAATTCAACGAGTAGTATAGGCTAGACGTGCACAGTTAAGCTTGAAAGGTATCGGAGTGGCTTCTCGGTCTCCTACCTGCCAGGTTATCTGGGTTGACTCAGCCGTGCCGCTTGAAAGGTATCGGAGTGGCTTCTCGGTCTCCTACCTGCCGGGTTATCTGGGTTGACTCAGCCGTGCCGCTTGAAAGGTATCGGAGTGGCTTCTCGGTCTCCTACCTGCCGGGTTATCTGGGTTGACTCAGCCGTGCCGCTCCAGCCCACTCAACGGCAATCCTCACTGCAGGGTGTCTACACTCTATGAGTACACACCGGAACTACCGTGCGTGGGTGTTTCGGGTGTTTTAGGGTTATTCCGTTTAATTTTGGAATCAATACAATTCAGACTAAACCCAAATAATAATCCAAAAAATGAATGGAATTAATGAAAGCTCAAGGATAAGGCACAAAATGGCAGCTGAAAGTTGGACATAAAACACAATCTTCATAATTGGTAGGGGTAAGAAAAATGTTAGTTATAGTTTTTCCATTATCGCTCCCAAAAGAAAGAAAAACGAAATCGTTGAGAATGAACCTTGGGTTGATTTCCCAGATCAGAGGATATTAATAACCGGGTTTTAGAGACTAGATTAAAGAATTCCTTGGGTAGATCCAAGAGTTAGCTGTTGTAGTCGTAAGTAGAATCGGAAACCCAAATACACACGAGTGGCGAGATCTAATGGACATATAAATCTGTTTTACAGTCCTTCTCTAGCAACATTGAAAACCCTTCGTCTAGCCATAGTTCCTAACTTACGCTCGAAATGCGCCAGGGATAAGTCTCTTAGATTGGAAACTGCAAGGGCTAATCCGTTTTCTGCGGAAATGACCCTAAAGGGATATTAACTGTGTCGATCGATTACTATAGTAAGAACTAATGCTAGGGTTGCTCAGACCAACCAGATTTTTAGAGTTTACTTCTTTCCTTAGCAGTGTTAACAAGAGTGGACGTTTTGACTTTCGAAATGATATTTAACACGAAAGTATGCTGTAAGTGGACTTGTATTCCATCGCCCTCGGATGGTACTCTGTTTCTTTCTTGAGACTGTAAAGAGAGAGTATCAATGTTTTGAAAGGGGAGATTTTGAAAAAATTTGACAGAATCAATGTTAAAAGGTTTTCCCATACAAAGTTTAGATCGGAAAATCCAGGCTGTCGTCATTTGATTTAAAAACCCATGTGAAATGCATCGCAGGGGTTAAATCACGGTGGATTTTTGGGAAAACACGGGGTTTTAAAACATACGTCCAACATTGTGTTCCGTAGTGCGATCGTTTTATATATTATATTATATGCTTTTGTAAGTAGTTATAAAGCCAATACAATTAAAAATATTTAGTAGGCCAAAGAAATAGTAATCGATACGATATCTATTCTTGATATTGATCTTAAGTGGAGATGCCGGGTAGCTTATAATAAATACTCCTGTTTCATATGGGGGAGGTGCCGGGTTAGCTTATAATAAATACGTTCTGTTTCATATGGTGGAGGTGGGCCGGGGAGCTTATAATAAATACGTTCTGTTTCATATGGTGGAGGTGCCGGGTAGCTTTAAAAAATACGTTCGTTTCATATGGGGGAGGTGCCGGGAGTTTATAATAAATACGTTCTGTTTCATATGGTGGAGGGGCCGGGTAGCTTATATAAATACGTTTTTGTTTCATATGGTGGAGGTGCCGGGTAGCTTATAATAAATGCATACTGTTTCATATGTGGGAGTGCCGGGTAGCTTATAATAAATACGTTTTTGTTTCATATGGTGGAGGTGCCGGGGGTTTATAATAAATGCATCCTGTTTCATTCATGTTGATTAAGTGGATACTTGATATGTTTTAGTTTTTAAATTAAATAATATATTGTCTCCAAACGTTTGAGTGTTGGCCCTTGTTCCCCTAGAGTCGGGAGAGTAGGAAACCCTTCAATTTTGTGTCAGCTAGTGCACGCTCAGCTGAAACTTGGCAAGGAATTAGTTCAGCCAAGTTTTTATTGCGATCGCAATTGTATGCTTTAGACTGAGCAAGGGAATGCTGATTAGGTTAATTAGGCATTGTACAATCCAAGACGTAAAATGAAATCTCTAATCTGAGATTTTGATTGGAATTTTAAATTTGACGTCATAAGTGCCAATAATTATATTGACCACCCGCTGGCGGGCGTTTAGCGCTCATTTTAATAATGTAATACGTAACTCGTTCATCCATAATAATTTACATTAAAAAGCTGCAATACACAAGATATTTTCGGTGCAAATGCCAACAAAATATTTCATTATGATTAAATCTGATAAAGGAGCTAGTAAGTTTCGGGTCAGCAGTTTAACTTACGATCAGACTGCTTTATAACAATTTAAAAAAAAAATTGCAAGTATGTAAAGTAATGTTAATTTGAGCATCTCTTTCATTAATACTGGTTGTGATTACAATGCCGAAAAAACTTACTTCGGTTTTAGGTTTAATCTAAATATCACATTTTTACTATTGAATGTGAAGTTTCGATTTCTTTGCATTGTAGCCACAGTAGGGTCTACTAGGAATGATTAAAAATCAAGATTTCAAGTATTAAACACAAATTCTATTAATAGTAATTGTTCTTGTAATGGTTTTTGTATGCGTTCTATCCGAGCGATTAATTCGTTCCCTGCTTAGCTTCCATGTCGAGTTTCTTGCAACATGATGGCTCCATTCTCTTACGAGGGCAACGCTCAAGATGCGGCTCGAATTAGAGTTTTCGTCATCTTAAGAGCAATCTCATTAAGTCAGATAGGTTTTATGCGAGTTTTAAAGGCACCTCGAGGGGTGGCTAGGCTCATTGGTTCGATGCCTAAAGGGGTCATTTTATAATAGTCAACTCCTCAAGAAGCCAAAGTATCTTATTAGCATTCTTCCCTGGCATCGCACGTTTCTCCTACAGGTGCCTAACTTCGTTCTCAGTCGCAAGCATCGAGGTTATGTGGACTACGTTTAAACATTTAAAATTAGATCAACAGTTTGAAGGTAAAAAATTAATATTTAATTCACTTGAATGAGTGAATGCAAGGTGCGTAGAAAGCAACAATATTAGCTGCAAAGTTCACTTTCAGAAAGACTCTGAATTAAATAATAAAAAACGACTATTAATGTTTTGTAATAGGTGTTTTTATACGTCTACTAAACAAAAGAAGGACTATGGGTGACCACGACATGTTAAATGATCATCGACGGTCGATTCTGATGAAGAACCCAAACTTAGATTACTCAACTAGCGCTGCGATAATGTATCATATTGAAGACGAGAAAAACTTTCAATTGAAAAAAGATTATGTAATAACATAGAAATTATTATTAATCCACACGACGGTTACGCGGTTTAATTCTTATATCTATGAATGTCGTTCAACCTGCAGCTAATTGACATGACGATTCATTGATTGATAGGATATTGCTTAACGTCTCATATTTATGCACTTTGGCTATTCGAGACGATGAGTGGTGATAGATGAGGATGAAGTATGAACAGAAAGGGGGAGGGGAAACCCGGTACCGGCACGTAGCCTACTCCTTTCGAAAAGTACCAAGGGGACCAACGACACGACGACGATGACGGGGATGACGAGCAATAATTTTCGAATGAGTTATTGATTGATTTAACTTATACCATCAGCTCTATAAATAAGTTATACAATGTTATGAAAACCGTACGTTGCGAAACAACGAAGCATTGAGAGGAGTGAACATTTATATTCATTGAAGTAACAGTTGCAATTTTCAAACTATAAAAGCAAGAGTTTAAAGAACAAAACGGTAAGATTTCCGTGTTGTTGCATCCCTGCACGCACGCACAAGTTCAATATTAAACACTCTGGAAAGAAGGAACTCGGCCCTCATTGTGTGCGGGGTGCAGTACAACACAACAATAGCGCTTGAAGGTGGGGTAAATGAACGACGCAATTTATAGACAAAGCCCATAACAAGTTTCAATATCAGACAAATTATGGGAACTTGAAAATCATGGTAGAAAAAGATATTGCGCTGCTTGTATGGCCGTACTAGAAGAGCACAAAATAATTATACAACAAACGGGGTGTCCAGTGCACGAATAGCGATCTGAATTGCAAACTCGTCTTATCTCTTTTGTTCAAAGTATGAAATCAATCCTTAGAAAGTCCACAAGGTGTCGCGAACAGCACGAGCTCTATTCTACTCGGAAACTTCGATAGGGGCTCAACAAAAGGCAGCCTCGAATGGCATTGCGTAGTTGTGGCTGTTTATTTGACATTTAAACAATTTATAGTCTGCTGAAAGTTTACGAATTTCAACGGCAATACAGTCAATAGGTAAGTATTATCCATTCTGAAAACCTTTCCTTACGATGGTGATTCTCATTGTTGTAATACCCAGATAAACAGAAGGATCATGTTTGTCCGAAATGTCGTGTCAGAATAATATTTATTTTCTCTCGTTCTCCATAGGTTTGAATAAACGTCTAGGTAGTAGAGAAAAACAATATCTTGGGGACACATGGACTGATATTGAACATTGAAACGCTAGGAGTTTTTAATTAATAAATGAATGCAGCGAAATGACTCCAAAAATATATGATTTCTCAAATAATTTGGCCTGTAAAAGCATAAAGTTCGAAAAAAAGTAATAATAATAATAATAATAATAATAATAATAATAATAATAATAATAATAATAATAATAATAATTGGATGAGCAAAGCGAAGACTTCAATTTGACTTTGTGTTTTTTTGTTTGTTTTTACTTACGTTACCCCAAGAAAAATAGCTCGGGTGTTTTGTTTTTGTTAGTTTTTTTGTCTGTTTGTTCGCTCACTGCATGGCCACATGGAGAACCACTCTCCATGTAGGACAAGGTGTCAACAAGATCACGACGGAGGAAATCCGCATCTAAAGGGGGATTTTCCAGGGAGATAGCCTCAGCCCTCTGTGGTTCTGCCTCGCGTTGAACCCACTAAGCAACATGCTGAGGAAGTCTGGGTATGGCTACCAGCTCCAGAAAAAACCCAAGGTCACACTCACGCACCTGTTCTACATGGATGACTTGAAGATGTACGCATCCAGCTCTGATGAACTTTGGAGCATGTTCGAACTCGTCAAGAGCTTCAGCGACGCCATCTGTATGGAGTTTGGACTCGACAAGTGTGCCGTCATGCACGTGAAGAAAGGCAAGGTTCAAGACCCTCAAGGAGGACTGCAACTCGTGGGCGGGGAAGTGATTCGAGATCTGGGCATTGAAGACAACTACAAGTATCTGGGACTTCAACAGCTGCTGGGCATCAGTGATACAGACGCCAGGAAACAGGTCGAGAAGAAGGTCCTCGCCAGGGTTAGCAAGGTTTGTAGGTCGTACCTGAGTTCGAGAAATAAGATCACGGCGATTAACGCGTGGGCATTGCCCGTGGCTTCGTACACATTTGGCTCAGTGAAATGGTCCAACACTGCCCTGCAGGCATTCAATAGGAAGATCCGCTCCGTCATGACCAAGCACAGGATGCAACATCCGAGGAGCTCCGTGGAGCGATTGTACCTGTCGCGCAACGTTGGTGGAAGAGGGCTGCTCAGTGTCGAGGTGCTATGCCACAGCAAGGAACACCAACTCCGAGCTTACTTCTTATCTCGTGAGAGCCAGCTGCACAAAGCCATCTGTGCACAGGATCAAGACTATACGCCACTTCACTTGCGAGACGAAGAAGTGCACTTCAGCATTAAGACTGCGGCAGAAAGAATGCAACAGTGGAGGGAGAAGCCCCTTCACGGTAGGTTTGCAGCCGAGCTCACTGGGGAGCACACCGACTTGAAACCCTCGACAGAATGGCTCCGCACGGCAGGCCTCTTCAGTGAAACAGAGGGGTTCGTGTTCGCAATCCAGGATCAAGTGGTGCGCACCAAGAACTACGAGCGATACATTCTCAAAAACGACGTCCAAGATTGCTGCCGTCTCTGCAAGAAGGCCAGCGAGACCATCCAGCACATCACAAGTGGATGCTCTGAGTTAGCGCCTAAGGAGTATGTTGAGCGCCATAACGCAGTAGCACAAGTGGTACACCAAGCACTGGCTAAGGAGCACGGCCTCGTGGACGAGGAAAGACCGTACTACAAGTGTAGGCCCGAGCAAGTCCTACGCAACCAAAACGCTAAGCTGCTGTGGGACTCTGTCATCGTCACAGACAGGGCGGTCGAGGCAAATAGGCCAGACTTGGTTTTGTTTGACAAAAAAGCTCAAACAGCAACCATCATTGACATCGCCATCCCCTCAGATGGCCATGTGGTCAGCACAATAGCCATTAGAGGCGAAAATACCAGCCGCTCGCCGTGAACTCAAGGACATATACAAGCTGAGGTCCGTTGAAATCGTTCCTGTCGTCGTCTCCGTCAACGGTTTGGTCACCAAGGAGTGGTCAACGGCAAAGGAGAAGCTCCATCTGAAGGACAAGCACGTTCGTGTCATGCAGAAGGCTGCAATCCTTGGCACAAGCAACATCGTGCGGAAGGTCCTCAGCCTCTGAGTTCTGTCGTTCCCCAACACTGTTGGGTCCCCACGCTAGGTGTACTCTCGCATCATCTTGGCTCGAGATGACCTCGGTTGTTGCAAAGGAGAGCAGAAAAGAAGAAATAAGATAAGAAGAAGATAATAATAATAATAATAATAAATAATAATAATAATAATAATAATAATGATATAATAATAATAATAATAATTGGATGAGCGAAGCGAAGACTTCAATTTGACTTTGTGTTTTTTGTTTGGTTTTACGTTACCCCAAGAAAAATAGCTCGGGTGTTTTTGTTTTTGTTAGTTTTTGTCTGTTTGTTCGCTCTCTACCGGGCAAACGGCATACACGATCTTGATGAAAATTGGAGGGGACCTTCGAAATCTCTGAACTTAGAGCTGTATTGTTTTTGGGTGCAATCGAAGAAATATTTCTCATAAATATCGTACTTTTACGATTTTTTTCGATTTTTAGTGCGATATTTTCGAGATATTTGGAAAACGGCTACTCCGATATTGATGAAACCTTATAGTAACGTTTAAAATTACTGAAATCATATATGTTATGATTTTAGAGACATTTGAAAAAATATTTCTCATAGAAATCGTACTTTTTCGATTTTTTTCTCCGGTTTTTAATACGATATTTTCGTGATATTTGGGCTGATTTTGACCAAACAAGTGAAGCTACAACGTTCATATTTTACATTGACATTAAGATTATGGTGATGTAGGGCCTCTTGAAAGAAAAAGTTGAAAAAGTTGGTCAAAATTCATAGAAATAAAGGTTTTAATATAAGCCTTTTACAGGTGTATAATGAACAAGTAATATCAAGTAACTAGGAAAACGCTAAAGTCCCGCCGCGTTGATGGATGAGCTTTTAAAAATGTTTAGTTTGCATGGGATATCTTTACTTTTGCAAGTTCTTTGTTTTGCTGCCTACGCAATACGCATTGTAGCTGATTGTTGTCAAGTTTCTTTTGTTACCTGTCAATTGGTATTATTTTCCGTAAAAAACTTATATTAAAAGCTTTATTTCTATAGATTTTGGCTAACTATTTAAACTTTTTCTTTTAAAAGGTACTACATCACCATAACCTTAATGTCCATGTATAATATGAACGTTGTAGCCCCACCAGTTTGCTCAGAATTGGCCCAAATGGCACGAAAATATCGCACAAAAAATCAAAAAACTTATATTAAAAGCTTTATTTCTATGGATTCTGGCTAACTTTTTCAACTTTTTCTTTCAAAAGGTACTACATCACCATAATCTTAATGTCCATGTATAATATGAACGTTGTAGCCCCACCCGTTTTGTCAGAATTAACCCAAATGTCACGAAAATATCGCACTAAAAATCGAAAAAAAATCGTAAAAGTACGATATTCATGAGAAATATTTCTTCGATTGTACCCAAAAACAATACACCTCTAAGTTCAGAGATTTCGAAGGTCCTGTCAAATTTTCATCAAGATCGGATATGCTGTTTGCCTGGTAGAGAGTTAACAAACAGACAAAAAACAAAAAAAAAAAAAACAAACATAAAAAAAACACCCGAGCTAAATTTTTTGGGGGTCAGTGAAATTGAAGTCTTCGCTTCGCTAATCCAACTATAGAAAAAGTAATGAGATTCCACATAAAAACGTAATCATTGGACAGAAATATTCCAAAAAAAGCTCTTCCATCAACGCGACTGGAAAAAGCGTTTGCGAAGCGGCCTAGTAACAATAATAATAATAATAATAATAATAATAATATAATAATAATAATAATAATAATTGGATGAGCAAAGCGAAGACTTCAATTTCACTGACCCCCAAAAAAATTCAGCTTCCAGGTTATTTTTTTTTGTTTGTTTATTTATTTATTTTTGTTTGTTTTTTGTCTGTTTGTTCGCACGATTCCGGGCAAACGGCTTATGCGATCTTGATGAAAATTGAAGGGGACCTTCGAAATCTCTGAACTTAGACGTGCCACGTTTGGGTACAATCGAAGAAATATTTCTCATGAATATCGCACTTTTACGATTTTTTTCGATTTTTAGTGCGATATTTTCGAGACATTTGGCGATTCTGACCAAACGGGTAAGGCTACAACGTTCATATTTCACTAGGACATAAAGGTAATGATGATGTATTGCTTTCTGAAAGAAAAAGTTGAAAAAGTTAGCCAGAATCTATAGAAATAAAGCTTTTAATATAAGTTTTTTGACTTTTTGTGCGATATTTTCGTGCCATTTGGGTCAATTCTGACCAAACGGGTGAGGCTACAACGTTCATATTTCACATAAACATTAAAGTAATGGTGATGTATTGCTTTCTGAAAGAAAAAGTTGGAAAAGTTAGTCAATATCTATAGAAATAAAGCTTTTAATATAAGTTTTTGACTTTTAGTGCGATATTTTCGTGCCATTTGGGCCAATTCTGACCAAACGGGTGGGCCTTTAACGTTCATATTATACATGGACATTGGGGTTATGGTGATGTAGTACCTTTTAAAAGAAAAAGTTGAAAAAGTTAGCCAGAATCCATAGAAATAAAGCTTTTAATATAAGTTTTTACGGTAAATAATACCAATTGACAGGTAACAAAAGAAATTTGACAACAATCACTTACAATGCTTAGGTAGCAAAACAAAGCACTTGCAAAAGTAAAGATATCCCATGCAAACTAAAAACTTTAAAAAGCTCATCCATCAACGCGGCGGGACTTCAGCGTTTTCCTAGTAATAATAAAAAAAAAAAAACTACAAGCACATCAAGATGATAACGGCAATACATCAGCAGAGGACAGCAAAGAAGAAGACCAATTCATACCAGAGCTACTAGAACTACCAGAAATACCGGTATTGCCATACCTGCAAGAACTTTCAAATCTACCAGACACACCAGAACTTCCAGACCAACCAGAACGTCCAGACCAATCAGAACATCCAGATCTACCAGAACATCCAGATCTACCAGAACGTCCAGGCTTACCAGAACATCCAGATCTACCAGAACGTCCAGGCCTACCAGAACGTCCAGAACCACTAGAAATACCAAACCAACCAAGAAGATCAAACACAAGAGGTAGATATGCATAACGCAATAGAAAATACACCTGACATGATCAATCTAAAGAATATCCTAGCTTTAGCATATACAACAGCCATGTCAGAGTTTGCGCACATACAACCAAACAGAAGACCATACATACCTAAACCCAAGCATTCAAAGGAAATGAAGACAGCGGTACACATAATGAACACACGTCATATTTTATCGATTACACCACATACGAACTATCATTTGCAGACGTTCATGCGGCAATTTATTGTGCCGCTGTAGCAGTGGTTAGATATTTAGGCTTAAAGGTAAAATCTGTAACATCTTCAAAGACAAAACAGGAGAAGAAAGTACGAAATGGGAAAAGCGAATAGTTGCGAGAATCGTTGAGTTTAGGAGAGATATCGGTCGACTGGAACAATACCGAATGGGTAATCGATCTAAAAATGTGATAAGATACTGCCAAAATATATTTGAAAGATTCAAGGTTCACACAAAGCATGAAACACTTAACGAATTCATTCACGAATATTTGGATACACTTAAACAAAAAGTAAGTGCTCTAGCTAAGAGATTAAAAAGATATAAAAAATGTAGTATTAGAAAAGAACAAAACCGAATGTTTAAAGAAAAGGAAAAACAGTTATACCAACAACTATCTAGTACCGAAGAAATAATAGGAAATGGAACTCCAACTAAGACAGAGATAGAAGAGTTTTGGATAGAAATACGGAGTAACCCGGTAGCACACAACCAGGATGCACAATGGATTCAAGACGAAATAGCTAGGATGAGCGATATTAATGAGATGAGATTCAAAGGTATAACTATTGATGAATTAAAGTCGACAATCAGTGCTACACATAGCTGGAAAGCACCAGGTAATGATAATATTCAAAATTTTTGGAATAAGAAATTCAATACTACTCACAATCAAATTAGAAAATGTCTCAACGAGTTTATAAATGGAGTTAAAGAAATACCCGAATTCTTAACTGAAGGAGTAACCTTTCTCAAACCGAAGGGTAATTACACGAAGAACCCAAGTAAATACAGGCCAATTACATGTCTACCAACTATATATAAAATATTGACTTCATGCATAACAAATAAAGTCTATAATCATTGCGAAGAACACAATATCATGGCCGAGGAACAAAAAGGATGCTGTAAGAACTCACAGGGATGTAAAGAACAACTTATTATCGACTCTACTGTAATGAATCAGGCACACAATAAGAAAAGGAATAGGTATTCACGTAAACTACATTGACTACAAGAAAGCATATGACTCAACACCACACACATGGCTTATTCAGATTTTACAAATATATAAAATCAACCCAGTAATTGTAAACTTTTTGAAGACAGTAATGGAGACATGGAGAGCAACACTAAAACTAAATATGAAAAACCAGCAGATAACTACAGATCCAATACAAATATAACGTGGCATTTTCCAAGGTGACTCATTAAGTGCATTATGGTTTTGTCTGTCATTAAACCCACTGTCGCATATGCTTAACGAATCAACATACGGATTTAAAATTAAGGACAATAATATGGTATGTCACACAATTTCTCACCTATTCTACATGGATGACCTAAAGTTGTATGCCTCAAATTTTGCTCAACCTAACAGTTTAGTCAATACAACATTAGAATTCAGTCAAGATATCTGAATGGAGTTTGGAGTAGACAAATGTAAGACGCTACATATCGAAAAGGGTAAGGTTACACAAGCAGAAGAGTTCCAGCTAGATGATGGAAATAGGATTGTAGTAATGGACGATAACGATGTATACAAATATTTAGGATTCTCACAAGCTGCCAGAATTGAACATAAAGTAATGAAAGCAAAATTGATAGATACATACAAGAAACGACTAAAGTCTATCCTCAAGACGCAACTAAACGGTAAAAACAAGATCACAGCAATAAATACATATGTTATACCAGTACTGACATATTCATTCGGAATCATTAAATGGACGCAGACAGACATCCACGCGTTGGAAATATTAACTCGTACTACACTATTACCAAACACAGAATACATCATCCTAAATCAGCAATAGAGAGATTGACACTTCCAAGAGAAAAAGGAGGACGGGGCCTAATCGATCTGAACAACTTATATTATAAACAAAAAGACATTTTACGAAAATACTTTTTTACAAAGAGCAACCAATCCACACTACATAGGGTTGTGGTGCTAGCTGACAAATCATTAACTCCACTCAATCTAGCAAACAAAAATGTTAATCTACAAGGGAACCTCATAACTGAGGCTGCAAAAGAGTTACGTCTCCCAGAAAAGACCCTACACAAGAGACATTATGATGAACTACACAAAGATCACGTAGATATTAAAGCATCAAATAGGTGGTTAAACAACGGGGAACTATTTGGAGAAACAGAAGGTTTTATGATGGCTATTCAAGACAGAGTGATTGCGACGAACAATTATTAAAAAATACATAATACAAGATGCGACAGTAAACGATCAATGTAGAAAATGTAGTGCAAGGGGTGAAACAATCGAACACATCATATCCCGGTGCAAGTCACTATGTCAAACAGATTACCTCTACAGACATAACCAAGTAGCTAACATTTTTCATCAGAAACTAGCAATCAAGTACAACCTCATTGACACACACACACCTTACTACAAATACAAACCAGAGAAAGTACTAGATAGTAAAGATTACAAATTATATTACGACCGCACAGTTATAACAGACCAAACGATACATCACAACAGACCGGATATAATTATAATTGACAAGAAGAAACAAGAAACTACCCTCATTGACGTTGCTGTTCCAATGTGCCATAACGTCGAGACTACATGGAAGAAAAAAATTGATAAGTATAGTGAACTTGCAATTGAGATCAAGAAGATGTGGAAACAGAAAAAGGTAAATACAATCCCATTCATTATATCAGCCAACGGCATCATACCGAAGAAGCTACATGAAAGCATTAAACAACTAGATCTTCAACCCAATGTATACATCGAGACTCAAAAGGCAGTAATACTCAACACGTGTAGAATAGTTCGTAAATTTCTAAACTAAGAATGATACTTCGAGATTCCGAGACAGCTTCCATCCTGACATGGTTTTCGTGGTTTCCCATAGTCCGAAGAGCAAATGCTAGGACGGCGACGAGAAATCGGCCACGACCGTACACAGCAGAAAGAAAACATCATCTACAAACAATATTACAATTTATAAATGACTTATTTTAGTTAGAGTTAAGACAAAGTAATAATGAATGTAATAGGTACACATGGAAGTTCTTGACGTAAGTCCGTACAACATGTTAGCTCCGGTTTTAACCGGGTTTGTATGGAATACATCCAATAAAATAATAATAATAGCAATAATAATAATAATAATAATAATAATAATAATAATAATAATAATAATAATAAACTACACAAAGGTCACGTAGATATTAAAGCATCAAATAGGTGGTTAAACAACGGGGAACTATTTGGAGAAACAGAAGGTTTTATGATGGCTATTCAAGACAGAGTGATTGCGACGAACAATTATAAAAAATACATAATACAAGATGCGACAGTAAACGATCAATGTAGAAAATGTAGTGCAAAGGGTGAAACAATCGAACACATCATATCCGGGTGCAAGTCACTATGTCAAACAGATTACCTCTACAGACATAACCAAGTAGCTAACATTATTCATCAAAAACTAGCAATCAAGTACAACCTCATTGACACACACACACCTTACTACAAATACAAACCAGAGAAAGTACTAGATAGTAAAGATTACAAATTATATTACGACCGCACAGTTATAACAGACCAAACGATACATCACAACAGACCGGATTTAATAATAATTGACAAGAAGAAACAAGAAACTACCCTTATCGACGTTGCTATCCCAATGTGCCATAACGTCGAGACCACGTGGAAGAAAAAAATTGACAAGTATAGTGAACTTGCAATTGAGATCAAGAAGATGTGGAAACAGAAAAAGGTAAATACAATCCCATTCATTATATCAGCCAACGGCATCATACCGAAGAAGCTACATGAAAGCATTAAACAACTAGATCTTCAACCCAATGTATACATCGAGACTCAAAAGGCAGTAATACTCAACACGTGTAGAATAGTTCGTAAATTTCTAAACTAAGAATGATACTTCGAGATTTCGAGACAGCTTCCATCCTGACATGGTTTTCGTAGTTTCCCATAGTCCGAAGAGCAAATGCTAGGATGGCGACGAGAAATCGGCCACGACCGTACACAGCAGAAAGAAAACATCATCTACAAACAATATTACAATTTATAAATGACTTATTTTAGTTAGAGTTAAGACAAAAGTAATAATGTATGTAATAGGTACACATGGAAGTACTTGACATAAGTCCGTACAACATGTTAGCTCCGGTTTTAACCGAGTTTGTATGAAATACATCCAATAAAATAATAATAATAAAATAATAAGAAATACATCCAATAAAATAATAATAATAATAAAAAAAATAATAATAATAATAATAATAATAATAATAATAATGATGAATATAAGGTTTTTAAGCATAAGCCCGCTTAAAGGACAAAGTTATTGATTCAATGAACCTTACAAACCTTATATTCATACTACTCAACTCATGGGAGATGAGATGTGATTGGATTTATCCATGTGATCTTTCAGATTTGACAGCTACATTGCAGTCTTCTGTTGGATTTATGTCATGGAAGTAAACATTCACAACAACTAGCAGTTTAGTAAAGGTTTTTTCTGCTGTCCCGGTGGCTCAATTGATAGAGCTATGGCACGTTAAGCCGGAGGTTCTGGGTTCGAACCCCAGTCGGGGCAAACTTTTACGACAACTGCTATGAATAAATAACTATGTCCTTAAAGCGGGCTTTTGCTTAAAAACCTTATATTCATTATTTATATTATTATTTCTATATTATTATGTATCTGATTTGTATTTACTTTTTGATGTTTTGCCAGTTAGAGAAATCTTTGTTTCTGTTATTAAAGCATCATTTTGACACGAACACAAATTTCTTATTGATCACAAGCCTTCTACTAGAGCCAAAAGTGCAGGAATATACCAGTGACCACTCTTTAACAATAAATATGGGAACATATCGTTAAGCTACTCTGTACCTTTATATTTTAATAAGATTATTTCAGAGATTAAAGAATTAGATTCAATTAGAGAGTTAAAATTTAAATTAAAGTCATATTTGCGTTAAAATAATATTATAGTTGAAGAATTAGGTTGTATTTATGTGTTGTTAATAGTTCATGTTTTCTGGTATTTATCCATTTTATTGTATTCCGTTCATTCATTAATTTATTCACAATGTCCAACTGTATATAATAGGGAATATTCCACTTACTATTTTATATTTTATTTTAATTCTTATATATTAGGTCTTAATAGTCAGTGCACTTAAAAAAAAATCTATTGTGTGTAATTTAAATATGAAGCAAATTTGAACCCCAGTTTGCGCGCCAAAAACGAGCGTGCGCCATCTTTGTACGGTACTACGTCATAACTGTGTAGAGTCAAGGCTAATTAGAACCTAAATGTACGTATATTTGTACATATTTACATACAGACGGCGGTGTTCGCCCATCCGCTTAACAACAAACACAACTCCACAGCCATTTAAATCGCCAGCTTAGCCAAAGAACGATGTACATTTTCACCGACTTTTTTTTTCGTATGTGACAGGAGATTTCGCGAGATCATTGTGATATAGAAATACGAGCATTTGTGTCTTGAATTTTTGCACAGCCTAGGACTATCATGCTATTCTTTTTCTACATTAGGCTTTAATTAGTCATCAAAGTAAGGTTTTTGTGCGGGATGTGTTTTAGAACACAGACGTGCAGGCCTAGGGTTGGCAAGCTAAGCCAAGGGCTTGTCAAGTGAGTAACTTTAGTATTCACATATCATATCAAGGCCTATATCCTACAGGAACGATTGGCCTAGACTGTTGTATTATAAATAATTTTCTACGCCTAGGCCTAGACCTCGGAATGTTTCAGTTTTGTTTTTTGAGAGCAATGTCAACTTTTCTCGTTTTCCGGCTAGGCGCTAAAAGTAAAATGTCCGTCATCTGTTTACACTACTGTAGGCTACGCTAGGCGCTGCTTTGTTTAAAACACCGCCGTCTGGATGTATGCATGTATGTGTATCCAGACGGTGTTGGTTCAACACAGTTCTGACGCCATAGTCGTTTTTGCCGCTCTTAGAATATTTAAAAAAATGTTGTTTTTAAAACGGCTATAAATCATTGGATTATTACTTCACGGAAAAACAAAGTACATATTTTGTAATAGGGATGAAATACTTAATCTAAAAAAATCTATTTATACAGTATTTGACGGAAGTGGAATATTCCCTTTTATCACATTTATTTATTTACATTAATTAATGCTGTATCTGCATCTATGTAAGTAGATTTATTTAGTTGTCCTCATTTGTAAATAAGTTTTTAAACTAAATAGGATAGACGTTAAAAACAAACAAATTCATAAAAATATATTGTTTAGACTCAGTCAATAATTTTATATAATTCAAAGAAAATCAAATTTTAATTATATTATGTTAACCAAGTGAGGCTAAACAGGGTATGGACATAACCCTACACTGGCCGAACTGTCCCATCATAGGACAGGCGAATACAATAAAACTAACTAAACAATATCATTGTAGACGGGGATTTTCAAAAATTGTCCAAAGAAAATATAAATTGTTTGGCTAATATCTTGTGAATTACAGAATTGATTTTCTCGTATATGGAATACAAAGTTATTTTGTTAGGGTACCATCGCATCACTTTGAAAGAAACCGTGCACTCACCTCACAGCAAGAAGACTCCGTCAATTCCCTAAACAAGGTTGGATTCGTTAACGTAACGCAATGAACATGCGTCATGTGCAGCTTCTAGACTCGATATTTTGTCCTTGAAAGGTTTTCATGGTCACTTGGGAGAAACATTTCCCAATTTGTTCCTCCTGTGCATTAGGTTCCACCTACTACACTTACCATACATATGCCCCCCACAAGGGGCCAACGCCCCAACACGCCTGCCGGCAACTAAGCTAAATGGTTGGTATGGTTGGTACTAATGTGGAATACTAGTACATTGTATTATATTGTCGACTTACATGGGGCCAGAACTGGGCACAAAACGTTGACCACGGAAAACGGTCTGATTTCCAACTCAAGGAAACACTGGATTGTAAAGAAAAGCTACATATGCTTCTATGCTATTCAATTTTCAGTACCTTTCAATGCGTTTTTATACGGATTTTTACAAAATGGTAGTTTTGACTTGATACGTATGTTTGGTTTATTTTTTAGAAAACCAAAGAACCTTGTGGCAAGTATATCGCGATCTGTCAGATGCTTTTGGCGGGATAAGGCCTATGTTTTACGAGCAGCGGGAAGAGCAAAATTAACATGTATTCTTTTCTGAATTTGTTATAGACGACAAGCAATTAATAAAACTAACTTTGTAATTTTGACAAAGACTTTCATAAGGTGGGAGTGATCTTTGATATAATAAATCATATTTTTGTTACTTGGTAAATTCTTATTATGTGAGTGAATAAGTGTTGAGGAAAAATTAGCAAGTATATGATGAGGTGCACAAGGTAAGAGCCAAATGAAACAAAGAAGATTGGTTTGAGACTTCCACAAGAAATGTAGTTTTGTAATGGCCAGAAAGTTGTTACGTTGCATTAGAACAATATATTGACATACAGCCATGCAGCCATCACCACCACCTTCTAATGTAAACTACTCATGTCCACATCAGACCCTGCAAATAAATATAATAATAACGTCGAGGTGTAAACGAATATACTAAAACTCCCACGATTCTCATAAAACATATTTCGTATTGTGTTTTTGTATTTTGCAAAGATCTCACTTCTGTCTCTCGTCCCAACAGAGAATATTATAATTCGTTCTTACTATAGGGTCTCAGGTCTAAGACGAGTCCACGTACTAGTGACACAAGGTTGATTTACATACTAGCTGTAGAAACCGCCTACTAATCGATAAAGGCATTAAACATTTACATTTATTTCACGCATGAAACTTTATTCACTTCATTTACTTCAGTTGCCGACTGTAAGCCTACATGAGTGTTGAAATTACTTCTTGAAATATCACATAACGAGCGTGGACAGGTTTGTTTTGACTATATCCATCTGCTTTAAATTTTAATTAAATTCAAGAGTTGAAATAAACTTGTGAACTTGGTTGGCTGGTGATTTGTAGTGTAAACCTCAAGCAGGCGATAGGGCTTATCTAATGCCTGTTTGACACGTGTAATGTTGTGAATCAAGTCCACGATTAATGCAACAGGGATTTTGACAGATAGCTGTTGGCGGCCGACACCACCTCCAATACATGAGCGCTGTTTGGTTTTTAGTTTTCACTATCTTGCCACTGCCACAGATTAAATTAAATGAATCGAGAACTTTATGTAAAACTATGTAAATAAATGTTTGACCGCGCATGAATTCTTTGTTAGGTGGTAGATAAGGCGCGATGAGTTTCCTTCTGTACCAGGAGCCATGCGGACTGTGGCCTGTGGCCTGTGATCCTATCTTACTCGAGGCGGATGCATTGTGCTAGATCCCATACGGGATTCTATTGATATGAATACCAATTCATTTCCGGGGATGGCATATTGGGAGGCAATTTCCTGCAGTGTTTAGCTGTAACCGACAACCCTCTCACAATCTATTAGACCAACCAACATAACACAACCCTTTGTGAGCATTGACTTTTACGATTCTCTGTACAATGTAAATACAAATTAAACTAGTATAGTATATTTTTTATATCAACAAAATCTATTTGAAATGCACACACTTTCGAATATACAAAATATATATTTTATGTACGAAATAGGATTTAGTAAAAATCTTACTATCCAATATTTAAAATATATCTTTTATGAATTTATTTAAAAAAAAAATGCTTTTTACTGTATATAATATCACCTTTTAAAATTTTCGCAAGAAACCCATGCCCAGGGAGCAATGCATGCCTCTGTTTTGGTGTCTAGCTAGATATTGCGGAGAATGTCCGAAAGCTTCATATTGAATTCCGTAAAAACTCTCAGTCAGGATTGACGGTGGCGGGATATGTCCGAGATCTCGGGCGTTACGCTTGTTTATGTACCGCATAGCTCTAGACTCAGCGACCACAGATGTGACGTGAACACAAGTATCAAGATTATCTCAGCTCGCTCATCTTGCAAACTTGTTATTTGTCAGTTATCATAAGTCGTAGCGGTGGATAGCATACTGTTTATTGGTGGTTCAAGCTACAGACTCTGAGGGATGAGTCTATCTCCTCTCTCGAAACTCAGTACAAAATTAAACAATATGTTGGTGGATGTTGTTTGGTGGTGGTGTCAGACATCAAGCAATGGTACAAGAACTCATACACGACTTTCCATAAAACCAATATATTATAGTATTTATTTTCTTCTTCAGACTTTAACAAGCGTGTATCATCTTACATGCACACAACAATCTTAGCTGGCTGATAATTAAGAATAACAAAAGTTGTTTCTCACAATTTTTATGTAAACAAATCAACTTTTCATATCATTTTCCTGTCATTTACGCTATTTACACAATTACATTTAATTTGATATGTCGATTCACAAAAAATTCTATTCCACATATAATATATATAACGGGACTTACGCAATTACTCACAATAAAGCCAATTTTGTCCACCCCATAATGCTTCAAGGATAAACTTGTCACAATACCATTCGTTTAATACATATATTTGTATGTACATTATACATTACACCTACGCTATACAAGTTTGCAATGTTTGGAAACTTCTAAACCACGTCACATACCAATAACACATGTGGGGCAATCGGATTAAGGAACATAGTTTTGGGGGGAAGTCAGCAGAGAAAAAACACATTCTCTACATTATGTACATTATTAAAAACATGAAACATTTTCTTTGGATCGTTTCCGTCACATTCGTTATGCATTCGTAGGCGTAAAGAACGCCCGGTAGTTGTTTCCCAAACATAGTTGGCTCCTTCAACTCACATTCGTATGCATCGTGGCGTAAGAACCCACGTATAGTGTTTCCCACATATTCTGCTCCTTCAACTAAATTTCACGTTGTTTTGTTTGGTAGGTGTAGAGGGGGGGGGGGGCAAGACGCATTAGGGCTGCGTCAGCATAAATGGCGGCCGGATTCACTTTGGATGACTTATTGTTTGAATATTATTGTTAATGGAGTGAATTTATGCAAACAAGAATAGTGGGAAAATGCTTTGTTCCCGAGCAGGCAGAGTTGTGTTTTGGGATTGATTTCTGAACATCTAGCTAGATGAATGAGAGCCTTTAGAAGCGTAAATATCATGGATAGCTCGATAACTCGACGATATGTATCTGTAGACAGGGAACAAAAACCGGGTGAAAATAAGGTGATGAAGATAATATACTCATCTAAGCCACGCGACGCCTACTTTACCTCATAACACGTTCAAATAAACAAAACCTATTGCGTGCAGGATAGACAAAATTGTTTATCTTCATTAAATTATTTATGCAAATGTCCAAATTTGCTACTTAAAAAGTGTTAACCATTATTAGACTCGGACTGTTCTGGCAGTCAGGTGTAAACATTTAAAGACCTCTCCTACACAAATAGGAGACATAACGGTCTTCCTAAATACCACGTGAACAAAACTAATAAGAACCCACATTTTTCTGATTTGGATCTATCCAAAACGGTAAAGACGGAAAAGAATTATGAACAATATGTAATTATGATTCGAGAAAATAGCAAACTAAAATTAAAGATACTTAACTTCGCTAGGAAATAAATGAACAATGTATTGACTAGGTTGGAAACAATTAACGATCCCAAGTGGAAGAAGTTCGGGGGGGGGGGAATTAGTTTATCGAACGGATGATGGGTGATGGGCGGAAAATGAGTGGAAGATTGCTTGCAAGGGAGCTCCCACGCAGTGTACCAAATTAACTGCGTCGCATTAAACACAATAGTAATATGTACAATTATGTCATTACTTTACAAAAATAACAATAAATTATAATATTGATAATAACTTGCAAAATTAATTTTTATCAATCGAATTAAGATCGAACGATCATAGAATACCACTCGAGCAAAGTATCCTCTATTAAACAAGGCAGCATTATCAGTTACTTCCGCCCACTTTAGAACCGATATATACAATTCTATTGCGAAGTGCAAGTTATTATGAACTCGCCGAGCTCCACAAACAGTTAATCTTTCATGCACAATATGAAGAATTATACTAGGAAACACAAAAGTACGTATGTTAACTAGACTTGAGGAATGAGCCAATGTGAGTACGTGGAATTCCACCTTAACCAATACCAAGGATGAAGAAGTTGGGGGGATACGGTTTACTCAAACATGGTCATCCGTCGTTGAAAACGACTTGGCTTTCCTAGATCTTTCAATTGAACATTTGAAATGCGAACGTTTCAAAACAATACAATTAACAATATTCCATTATATTTAACAAAACAAAGTTTCCATTTACACTAAAATAAATGTGGCGTTCAAAATATTTAAAAATTCGATAAGTCGATCATTGAATACACGTCGAGCAAAGTATCCTCTATTGAACAAGGCAGCATTACACATGTTACTTCCGCCCACTTTAGGAAGCCGATAATACGTAATTCGTATTGCGAAAGTGCAAGTTATTATGAACTCGCCGAAGACTCCACAAACAGTTTCTCTTTCTGTCCGGGACACAATATGAAGAATGTACTACTAGGGAAACGCCAAAGTCGTTGTTAAACGAGTGAGTGAGTGAGCCAAGTGTTGAGTACCCGGGAACATCCCCTTTCCTCCCCTATACCTAAGGATCTAGCCCAGTATGAGGAATGATACCGGGTACTCAACACATGGCTCACTCACTCGTTTAACAACGACTTTGGCGTTTCCCTAGATATTTAAATTGAACATTTGAAATGCGAATCGTGTTCAAAACGTATTAGCGTGAAACATTAACAAATTTCCAAGATAAAACAAAATCACCTAAGTTTTATTTCCCATTTAACACCCCTCAAAAATAAAATGTGGGTGTAAAAATATAAAAAAAGTTCGAGCTAACGGGTATCGAACCTCAACCCTCCGTGTGGTAGGCTAAATGCTTACCAATAGGCCATGCAGGCCACGTAGATGTGGTCCCGATAGCTGCTACTAAACAAATGCTATCGATATTTTAAAAATCACATTTTTATTTATTTTAGGATTAAGTCGCAATGGATCTAGTTGATTTTGTTAGCAGTTCTCAATAATTTCGTACCGGATGTCTGTTTAAATTTTCAGCCCAATCTGTTCAGCGGTTCGGCTGATTTTCGACGTACAGACAGACAGACAGACAGATAGACAGACAGAATCACAGAATGAGAACCGTTCGAGTTGAATGGAGACACTCGGTCGCTCCGCTCCCTCGTTTAATTAAAACTAGGGAAACGCCAAAGTCGTTGTTAAACGAGCGAGTGAGCCAAGTGTTGAGTACCCGGGAACATCCCCTTTCCTCCTCTATACCTAAGGCTGGATCTAGCCCAGTATGAGGAATGATACCGGGTACTCAACACATGGCTCACTCACTCGTTTAACAACGACTTTGGCGTTTCCCTAGTTATTTAAATTGAACATTTAAAATGCGAATGCGAAAACGTATCAGCGTGAAACATTAACAAATTTCCAAGATAAAACAAAATCACCGAATTTTTATTTCCCATTTAACACCCCTCAAAAATTATATGTATGTGTAAAATATAAAAAAGTTCGAGCGAACGGGTATCGAACCCCAACCCTCCGTGCGGTAGGCTAAATACTTACCAATAGGCCATGCAAGCCACGAAGTTATCGTCTCGCTAGCTGCTACTAAACAAATGCATATCGATATTTAAAAAATCAAATTTTTATTTATTTTGGAATTAAATCGCAATGGATCTAGCTGATTTTGTTAGCAGTTCTCAGTAAACTCGTACCGGATGTCTGTTTAAAATTTCAGCCTAATCTGTTCAGCGGTTCGGCTGATTTTCGACGTACAGACAGACAGACAGAATCACAGAATGAGAGCCGTTCGAGTTGAATGGAGAACACTCGGTCGCTCCGCTCCCTCGTTTAATCATAACTTTCAAATAGGTAAACTCAATTTTATAAAAAAAAAACTAACTGTATACATTTTTCATATCCAAAATGTTAACTGTGTTTGAATCTAACTAAAAATTCTTAGTTATCAATATTTAGTTTATTACTTTTCGGTCGTGCATACTAAATACATTATTGGCTCCATATCCTACTCATTGACTTCATGACATACTTTGTTTTCAATGATTTCAAATAGTACGTGTTCATTTAATTAATTCACTATCGAAAATCTTTTGTATTGATTTCTAACTTTTTACACGACTTTCCAAAAATATTATTTTCATAATTTTTACACTGAATTGTTTCTTTCTTTTATACGTTGTATGACATGTAATGTGTAAATAATAATCTATCAGAATATTCACAACCATTCCAATTTAGCATTAACATATTTTTGGACATCTGATAGCAAACAGATTTGAAACAAACATAAACATTTCAGTGTAAATCGTATTCAGTTTATGATTCAGATGATATCATCAACTGCGTATTTGTTTGTTTTAATTATGTGTAAACAGTGTGCTAAGATGATTACTCCCGCTCATACTCCATTGGAAATAATAACCAACATGATTGCACATGTAATGTAATGCATTCACATGTAATGACATCCGCAGATATTAATAGTCAGACTGTTATATGATGATAATTAATATGCAAGTTTGTCCCAACTCCCAATACATTGAAACCATCATAATGCTATGAAAATTAATTAATTTTTGCAATTTCACAGCAGTTTGACCATAAACATAGCTAATGATTCGATGTACTACAACGGTCTGTGTTAGCTTGTAGCCTACTCTGTTCTATCTCTAACTATGGAAAACACATCCTGTCTCTAAATCCAAAACCACAGATTTTTATATGTATAGTTGTAAAATCCAGTAATATGTATTATGGTTGCGTACACTAACTTGTTCCCATAATTAGTCGCCAATGTTTTACATAAGATATATTTCTAAACGAAAATGTACAGTTACAAATGAAACCACTAGGAATGGAAATTGCTGTACAGAAATACTTCAGTATGTATTATTAAATCATATTTTAAAACCTGTGTCTTAGTGAATCACAGAATATTTTAACTATATTTTATTAAACACAAAGCAATATAACATGTTGACGATGAAAAGCGTTGGCAAAGTTCATATGTATGTGCAGTCTTGAAGCTCAGATAACCAGCATATGCGTCCATGTTTCACAAACCTCTGTATATTCAAACACATATTCATCTATGCTAAAACCAGTTCAATGCTAGGGATATGAAGCATGTTTCACTATATACCATGTTGACGGCGGCATTTCTTCTTGGAAAGTTTACATTTACATTTTGGTACAATAATTACAAACAACAAATCTGCATTTTTAATTGTACTTCAGAATATCCACAAGGACAGATTATTATAGGATATATTCCGTTCCAGATCATATGCGTAAAGATATTGTCACATTGCGTTCGTCTACATGCATTGAAATGTTACCAACTTTAGGCCATGTTGCACTGAAAACATGTAAGTGGTATCATATATTATCAATCGTATCATTTTATTCTTCAATCCTGCACATTTTTATAACAATTATCTACATCATTCACATATAAATTGTTTGGTTCAGGGGCTAAGCGGGTCACAACGCAGGATGTTTTTGAATGGATTACAATCATCATTACAAATTCCTCTACAGGCAACGAAATAATTAATTTCTACATTAATTCACATCGACATTTTAGCTGGCTAATGCGTTGACGCTGTTGATTGGCAGCTCTCTCCTGGCTGCATGCCTGCTACACATTCACTGCTATTTACTTCTGATATGCATGTCTGTCAAGTGTTGAAAGCTAGCCAGAGCTTCAAGATACACTTTCTCGTTTAACCAAGTAGGAATTAAACTCTAGCAATCACCGAAACAAAATACATAGTTTGACGAATTATTTTCAATACGCATTCTGAAAAACTCTTGGGACATGCAATGTAGCGATTGATTTTACAATATTTATTACATCTGATTTTACTGCGATATTTTTTTACTTACACATGCAAAAAATCTATTTGTTTTATTGTCATGCAATTGTCTTAAAAATTAATAATATCAAACTTCTCTGTTTAGTTATAATACAAAATGATAATAATTTAATAATAAATTTTATATTTATCCATAGCATAAAGTCTTGAGTTTATTGTATTGAAGGTTATAATATTGTAAAACGCATACGATTTCTCTTTGATAAATGTGTCGTATAACATGTTGAAGAATTCACCTCTAATTGTTCAATTTTAGTTTTACCCGATGAAAATGTATGACGGTGAAGCTATCGGCCTGATTTAAGTTTTTGTTACGGACTGAGTTAGATTAAGACACTGTGTCCCGACCCCGGGTCCTTCGGCCTTACGTAGAGGTCCTTCTTTTAAAATCAAACTATCGGCCAACTGGGTACATATTCAATTTCTACGTCTGTGATTTATTGATGTCTTAACAATGGTGTAAAGGCAGTATTTGGTGAAAATAAAAGTCAATTTCGTTTTAATGACCCAAAGCGTGAATGGTTGAAATAATTGAACATTGAGTTGAAAGTCTATATCCTCCCACTGATTTTTTTACTTTGAGTGTGTACTGTAAAGAATGCAGATTACAATAAAAGTAGTTATGAGAATTCAGAGGCAGGATTTGTGGAGGAACTTATTGCACTTGATTTGTTTGACCAAAAGCGGTGAATGTGTTGAAAATGATATGGATTACGGTTTTTAGCGGTGAAAATTTCGTTTTTACCGTAAATACTGCCCCTGGTGATGAGTAAGGGATTGCTATAACTGGTGCTCTTGGGGTCGTTGTTTAAATACGACATTAGATGATTGCTTGCACTAAAGCACTACATGAGACATCATGCATATCAAACGACTCATACATGAATTGAGGAAAAGTGTATACCCTTTGGCGTGAAAGCTTAGCTACTTGGTAAAACATCGCTTCGTACAGGCGAAGGACCCCGGTTTGATCCCAGGTCGGGACACATATTTTCGAATATTGCTCTGGGGTTCATCATTGTACTTGCAGTAGATGGTAATTTTACATAACGGACATAGTTTATCAATTTTGATCACCTGACATTGCCAAAACTCTGTTTGCTGGGTTAAGTGGTACGCTCTGTCGATTATAGTGAATTCAATGGCGTAAATTATGCCTGACACATTCCAACCTATAAGTTTTGGGTTGGAAGGCTGATTTCTGTTTTTATTTGTATCACATACTTTTTTGTAAATAGTAACATACTTGGAAAAGGCATGCATGTAATTCATGATAGGTATTGAAGAAAACGCGTTTCCAAGTAGAATAGTATTTAGACAAAAATTAGCCTTCCAACCCCAAAATGATAAGCATGAATGTGTCAGGCATATACGCCATTGAATTCACTATAATCGTCAATATTCGGCGTACTCGTCAACCAAAATAGAAATACAAACTAGTTTCGGCAATGTCAGAATGATCATGTAACGTTATAAGCCGGTAGCTTCAGCATGTTTGTGTGACTCGTTGGTCTTGTGGTTAGCGTATCTGCATCCAATGTAGCACGTCCGGAGTTCGATTCCCGTCAAAGTCAGAAGTTTTTTAACGTCTGATTTGGACTTAAGTCCATCAGTTTTTGTCTTAGAGTTTGTAAACGGTGACTTTGGAGCCGCCCTAGCAACGAAGCACATAATGCAAAGTTGTTCTGAATCGGCCTTGTTGATTCTGGCGTTGATCCGCGGGTGTTCGCCCCATAGTATACCCATAATACCACTGATTGCTACATTTCCTATTAAAAATATCGATCTTTGGTTGGTTATCGCTCACTCGTCGATTGCGTCGGGGCCTACAGGGTTGGCTTGGTCGCTTTGATTTTTTACTGTCCCCTACTGAAAATCAGTTATATAACGGAGTGGGTAGACTCTAAATACAATTTATTTATTTAGTATTTATTTATTTATTTATTTTAAGTCCATTTATTTTATAATTCTTCTTCATTTTGTAGCTTGAGTCCCGCACGAAACAAATAAGTGAATTTTGGCGGTACAATTTACAAACTTCCCAGGGTCTACTATATATTTGTGAGTAACCAAGTTCTTAAACGGGCTAAAAACCCCAAAAATTATTTTTTTCCACGTGACCTATAGCACAATACTACACTTAAATGACCGTTTAAAAAATTATATCTTGCAACTGTGATTTAACACGAATTTTTTAATTTTTTAGATCCAGAAATTGGCGAAAATTGGTGTTTTGGAAAATTTCCTAAATTGGCTTTAACCTGCTTCTTTTTTGGTCCACATAGATACTAGAGCATAGTACCAATCTAAAATGCCCCTTTATAACATCGTGTCTTGAAACTGTGCCCAAATATACCCTCAAACACGCAAAAATATGCATTCCAAAATCACACCCCATCTTGGTAATCAGCATATTTTGACCGAACTACTTGCCCAAATTACAAAACAAAATATAGAGAATTTACAGAAAAGGCTGTCGAGTACGTCAATAATGCCAATATTTTTTTGGATCAAAATCCTCCAAGGTCACGGGGCATAAAGATCGTCCCCATGTTATTTCTTATGGGAGATTTTTGCCGATGGGACCTAGCTCGAAAAATGTCATGTTTGACAATTTTTTGGGAGGTCATGGTGGCCCCAATAATTTTTCTGTTAATTGCTAAATTCATTACTAGTTAGCCTGAATGAAATATATTTTTTGAGTTTAGCGGTTAAATACCCCTTTAACCGTGCAAACGTAAATATTATTTACGTTAACGTACCTTGATGGCATCTCAACAAAATAATTATTAAATTACACCATTACCTACATTGATATTCTTTCGAGTCCGGCCATGAATAGAAAGAAGTTATTCGTGACATTATTCGATTTCTTCCCTGAACACATAATCTTTCTTTTCTTTTCATTACTGTTGTTAGATTTCTATTGGGTGGTCACCTGCGCGCGTCCAACCCTAGTAACGCGAATGCAGAACGGCCGTTATTCAAACGCTGAAATTGAATTATTATTGACAGAAACAAACATGTGGTGAATATTGAACTCGTTATCAAGTAATGATTCATTTTATAGCCAGCTTATCGCGTAAGTATCGATTTTAGTGGCGAGTACATTTTTATGTAAATGTTAATGAATACCATTAATCATAGGGAGCAGAACAAATGAAACGAGTTTTATCCATCCAACCTAATATTGAAAAAGCTTATTAATAATTCAATCCTTATCAATTGATATAAAATATCTCTAGTTTTCTTACAATCATTCTTGAAAATTTTAATTAACTAAAGTTACACCTGACTGATTCTGCGTTCACTTTAAACTCCTCGTTCAATCAAATTTGATCCGGACATAGACAGACGTGTGATTGATAACAGTAGTAATACATTATTTAATATTTCAAATAAATATGTCAAGTAATTTATCTTTGTTTTTATATTATTCAATATTTAAATGTAAAAGTACTAGGCATGTTCATAAAAGGAAAACAGTGGCGGATATCACTTAAACCGCTTTAGTTATTCCACTGAGTGAAATACAGATATCAGGTCCAATATTTAGGCCATATTTTACATGCACAATATATATGTATTTTTTAATTATTATTATTATTATTATTATTATTATTATTATTATTATTATTATTATTATTATTATTATTATTATTATTATTATTAATTTAATTTATTTTTCCGCAATTTATTTTGGCAGGTCAAGCAGAGGGCAAAGGTTGTTGGGTACAAATTTGTCTGGTTCCGGCGAGGGATAATTTGTGCACGTAAAGACGAGCAGTCAACGGTTGTGGTCAAGATAAAGAGAGCAGGGGACATTGATCAACTGAAGTAAATATGCTGTACGATCTAAATGGACTTATGGTCTCAAGACGATCTTGAAGGTGTTGATTGGACATATGAAACTACGGACAGTCTGGACGATTGGTGCAAAGAAAATTCTAAATGTATAATTGTTTTCCACTTAAATATTAGATCTATAAGGAAAAATTGGGACGAACTTCTCGTGGTATTGCAAAACCAGATAAATAAATTCCATAATATTAGTCTTAAGTGAAGTTAATGTTTTAGAAGAAAGCTCAGTGTATAAATAGATGGTTATAATCGTTATTGTAAACTACGACTTAGTAAGAGAGGGGGTGGATTAATACATTTTGTTAGCAAAACTGTGAGGTTTGACATAGAATATGTATTATTTCATAGTTTTGAAGGGATTTGTGGTAACCTGATTGTAGGAGCAGGAAGGGTTATATCACTGTTATGTGTATAAAGACCTCCTGATTACAATACAAAATTAGAGTTTATTAACGAAATAGAAAATTATTGGATGCAAAATAAAAATAAACATTGCATATATATTGGTGATTCAAATATGGATGTACTCGATAATAATGATGTCAGAGTTCAGTTGTATCAAGCGTGTTTAGCAACTAGTGGGTTTGTACAGTGTGTCACTGCAGCAACGCGAGAGGAAATAGTTAATAATAGGCTTAGCAGTACCAGTATAGACCATGTTTACATCCGAGGTAGGTATTGACCTAGATGTCAAAACAGCGGTTTGTACAACGAAGATTAGCGATCACTATATGATAGTTGCATCCACAGGAATTGACCTTGTTCATATAAATACAATAAACGAACCAGTTGCGAATAAGTATTAACGAAGCTAAATTAGTGGAAGAGTTAACACGCATGAAATGGGATAATTTATTATCAGCCAAGAAGTGTATTCCCTTATACGAATCAATCCAGAGCAATTTTAAAATAGCCTACGATGTGGCTTCTAATTTTAAAGAGTCGAAAGTTAAAAGAAGAGTGAATAAAGTGTGGATGACGAAAGAGTTATTAAAATCAGTAAAGGAAAGAGATCGCGCTTTTCAAAGGTGGAAAAAATTTCCGCAATTCAGTGTATTTAAAAATGAATATATGAGAGATTATAATAGGTTAAGAAATAGAACATATAAAATATAATCGATGGTAAACGACATTACTATGTACATGTATAAGAACATTGTAAAGACTGCAGAAAAGCAACTTGGCAAAATATTAATGAAACAATGGGTCGGAAAAGGAAAGATACAGTTGAGGAAGTTATAAATAAATTTTTAGGTAGACATGATACAATTCCAAACATTGCTAATAATTTTGCAAATACCTTTGTAGATGAAATTGAAAATATTGTTCACATTTGCGACATTAAGTGTGTATAACAATATGAGAGATAATGCATACGAGCAACAATTACAGTCGATATACGTGCCTCCTATTTCAGCGACCGGAGTCAAAGAAATAATACTTAAAATGGATACTAATAAAAAGGCAGGTATTGACTGAATTAGAGTTAAGGATTTGCAAAATAAATTTAAAAAAAAAAAAAAAAAAATTATTTAGAGTCTGCCCACTCAGTTATACAACTGATTTGATTGATGAGATCAGTCCAGTTATTGCCCTATTTATTAACTTATCCTTGAAGGAGGGTATTATTCCAGAAACATTGAAACATCTGTTGTCAGGCCAATTTTCAAAAAGGGCGATCATTTGAAATATGTAAATTATAGGCCAATTGCCATTATGTGTAGCATTGAAAACATACTTGAAAGATACGTGGCAAATTGCTTTATAGATTACATGACGAAATTTAAAATAATAAACGAGCAACAATATGGATTTCAAAGAGGAAAAAAGTACAGTAGACCTTTTGGCATCCTTTTCTGACCTAGTTAATACTAAGCTAGACGAAAATTTTAACATTTTATGTATGTTTATCGATTATAAAAAAGCATTTGACACCCTTGATTTTAATAAGCTGCTAGATGCGTTGGAAAGTATTGGGGTTAGAGGTACATTGTTAAATTGGTTTAAAAATTATTTATCGAGCAGAAAGTTAATTGTAAGAACAGGCGAAGTGTATAGTGAAGCAAAGTCATGTAGCAGTGGCGTACCACAAGGCTCTATTTTAGGACCTCAACTTTACTTAATATATGTAAATATTATGGTTAAGTATATTATTAAGTGCATTGCTTTTTGCTACGCTGATGACTTTGCTTTAGTGTCTATCCATAAAAACGTAAAAATTGCAGAAAGATACTTGCAAAATGATTTTCTAAATTTACTCAGGTGGAACCATGACGTAAGGCTAATCGTAAATATTGAAAAAACAAAGATTGTGCACATTTCTATGCCGTTAAACGCGGTTCAAAATACAAATATCAATGTTATTGCCCACAATTTTGAATGCTTACATCTGAACGCGGGTAAAATTGATCTGGATTGTTCGTGTGATACATCAATAGGGAATTTGCATAAGTTCCAGATATCGGTAAAAGTATGTGCAATATATAGATATATTCGTCTAAAAATGATATAAACGTTAATTTCAGGTTTTTAAAGTTAATCGTACAATATCTGTTGAGGGTCAAAGTTTGACCTTTTAAATTTCCCGCACATTTATTTTGAAACGGCTGCCTACGTCACCGGCCTTCGTGACGAACACGGCCGCCTAGATAAACATCAAAATTCCCTCCTTTTACCAAAGTCTTTGGTTCTTACAACAATGGGCAACAATAAACAACAGTTGATGTCCTTTTCCAAGTTTTATAATCAACATTGTGTTTTTACTTATTATCAATTAAAATGCAGTTAAAGCTTACGTTGTGATATCACTAAATGTATAAAATAAAATATTAATCATATTAGAACAAACTAGGTGTTAAAATATGCTTCCACAGCCAAGATAATCTCCGAAAACGAGTAACTTGATATATCGTTACGTGATTGGTTGATTGGCATCATGCAGGCTGGTGACGTATGACCCGTTTTTTCCCTCCAAAATATGTAGGAAACTTTCACTCTTATTATATAAATGAAAATATTCTCAAAATCAAGAAAATAAGATATTTTTGTGTAAAGGAAGGTGGCCTTCACCCAGTAGAACCATAAAATAATGTTATGCAAATTCCCTATTGCAACTGTTTACAGCCATCCGTATGTGGGGTTGGAGATTGATAGTAACTTTAGTTGGAATACAAGCTGAGAAAATATGTAAACGCTTAAGGTCATGCACTTACCAATTATATGCAGTTAAAAGTATTTTACCATTTTAATATGTAAAGATGGTTTATACAGCCATTGCGGAGTTGGTTATTTCTTACGGTCTGTTAATTTGGGGAAATGCTTCGTTCTCACAGCTAAATAGCATAATCTCTATTCAAAATAAAATAATGAAGATGATTACTTTTGAAAATAATTTAAGTACTTTAGAATTCACAAACATTTCATAAATCACACTACTTCTACTCGCTCCAAATCTTCGGAAGTATACCGGTTGCCACGGGTTGCAAATAAGTATGGTAAAAGAACACTTAGCTACAGAATACCTTTCTATTTTAATAGTATTCCAAAGAACATCAGAGATTTAGAGACTATTTATGAAATCAAAAGAGAATAAAGGCACTTTTATTACGAAATATGTGAAGTTAGGGTTGTTGTGTATTTGTACTTGTGTATTTGTTACATACATGTTTCATAATTTTATGTAAATGAATTAGCACTCTAATATTTTACTGTTCTATATTCTGTTCTATTCACTGTTTATTCACTGTATTATTTGCAAACTGTTGCTTCACAAAAATGTTTTTTGGCTAGTATGAGTATTTAATTTGCACATTAATTACTTGTTTTTATCTACTATTTTAATCTTTTATTTTAGTGTTATATATATTTTTTTTACACGCTGAGTCATTCACTGCTTACTGTTACTTACTGTTACTTCACTTTTTATTGTATTGCTATCTAGAATTTTGAATTATCGAATTATTTAAAAATGATTATTTCACATGTATGATTTTCTTTAATGTAACATATTCCACAGTTAAGCTGTCCTGTGCAGCTTGTGGATGGCCGAACTTGTTTCATAAAAAGAATGTATAAGATATATGTATTTCAATTTCAATTTCAATTTAAATTATTATTATTATTATTATTATTATTATTATTATTATTATTATTATTATTATTATTATTATTATTATTATTATTATATAAATAATAAATAAATAAATAAATAAATAAATTTTATTTAGAGTCTACCCACTCAGTTATATAACTGATTTTCAGTGGGGGACTTTAAATCAAAGCGACCAAGCCAACCCTGCAGGCCCCGACGCAATCGACAAGTGAGCAATAACCAACCAAAGATCGATATTTTTTAATAGGAAATATAACAATCAGTGGTATGGACAGTGCGAACACCCGCGAATCAACGCCAGAATCAACAAGGCCGATTCAGAACAACTCTGAAATTTATTATGTGCTTCGTTGCTAGGACGGCTCCAAAGTCACCGTTTACAAACTCCTAAGACAAGAACTAATGGACTTAAGTCCAAATCAGAAGTTAAAAAACTTCTGACTTAAGCGGGAATCGAACCCAGGACCTTCTGCATTGGAAGCAGATACGCTAACCACAAGACCAACGAGCCACACTACTTATTATTATTATTAATTAAAAATATAATGTGCCTAATACATTCAGAAAAGTATTTTCGAAAATATTTTATCTTAAATTCAACTTTGACAAGTGATTCGTATGGGGATTTGGGGCCAGAAATGAAACAGTTGGAAGGAATATGTTAATATTCTTATATTCTTTCCTCACTTATTTCATCTACGAGCAAAACTCTTTCCATAAGGATTGTTAGGAAGAAAGGAGAGACCAATATAATATTATATTATTGACTCATTATGTCTTCGATTTATTAAAGCAGTATTTTAATGTACTCGTCACCTCAACAAAACACTTTATTGTTATAAACCGCTCGAAAGTGAAACGCTGCCATCTTGAATCAGGTACGTAATAGGGAGTAAAATCATGGTTGATTGTTGAATCGTAAAAGTTGAACTAAAATAAGAAATAACACTAAACATTTGGATTAAAGGTTTCATGACCGTGTGTATTTTAACTTTCTCAATTTAAAATACAATTGGTCACCATTGGTCAGTACGTTATAAACAAATGAAATGAAACTCTTCAAAACAAGCCCAAAAGAACAAGTGTTAGTAAACCCACAACCATTCTACACCCACACCCACACCCACACCCACACCCACAACCCCAACCAAAACCCCAACCGCAGCCAAAGCCACAGCCAAATAATTATGTTCTTCAATATAACGCCCTAATTAAATTCGAACGAGTTATTGAAAAATGTTTATAACACGGTGGTATTGATTTAAAACAATAAGGACATCGTGTCTAAACTCAAAACAAGTCTGGTTACTTAATTGGAATAAATCAATATTTCGATGGGTTCAAATCTGTTAAAACTTACCAATTTACTCTACTAAATAGCCATTGTTGCTATATGAATCTTGTATGCACAATACTGTTTGTAATAATAATTATCATAATTAGTTTTCCCGCAATGTGTTACTCTGGCTAGCTTTGAACTCTTAACTGAAGAAATTAGCTATTGTTTCTATTATTATTCTCCTACGACGTCCATGTCGGATGTGAATGAAAGTCACAACACTTAGTTTGATATGTTTCCTCTCGCTTGTCTAGTCATGAGTATGTTTTTCACTGATTGTCATATTTTAACTACAACACTTGGACACTAATCCTTCATCAATTTTCAATGTTGTTTCCAGTTATTGGCTGTAAAGAAAAATCATACATTATTTGCTGTTAAACAACACGTGAACAATTCACCTACAATACCATGCACAAAACATATACATACAAACCCTCACCAGTCACCAGCCCATCACCACATTACTACCCCTGATTTTCGTATTTTAATTTTTTAGAAGAACAGTATTTATTTGCATATTTGTACACGAAATTGAAGACGTTACAATTGAAATACTTTAGCATAGGGTGCTAGACTTTCATCATAACACAATCTATTTTTGCAACTATCTTACAGGCATAATATAATATAAGGGAAATACAGGGAAAATAAACATTTAAAACTATCAACACAATGTAATTAATATATTTAATTTAATTTAATATATTAATTTAATAAAAGAACATGATGAGTCCAATTATTGTTTATACTAATTAAACCTAACTGTTCTAAGAATCTCAGTAGTTATAAAAAAAGTAAAAAAATGTGTTTATACTTCGCCGGCTTATGCTCCTAAGGCTTACTCGTCAGCCAGTCGAAAGGGATAGTTATATTATACTAGGAAAACGCTTAAGTCCCGCCGCGTTGTTGGATGAGCGTAATTGGTGCATTGAGCTGCCATGTGTTATGCGAATTTTTTGTTGTTCTGTGGAAAAATCATTACTAAGTTGAATTTATTCTAAATTAAATTAAATTAAATAAAAAATTAACTTTAATTTTTATTTTTTTAAAATTAATTGTAATTTAAAAAAAAGAAAAAAATCGTAAAATTGCGATTTTTAAGAAATATTCTCGATTGCGCTCAAATTTAACACTTAACTATTAATTCATAAAATAAGGGTTCTGTAAAAAAATCATTACAATCGGATAAAGCATGTAGGTGTTATAAAGTCAAAAAATTGTTAAAAAAAAGAAAAAAACCGTAAAATTTCGATTTTTATGATAAATATTTTTTCAATTGTGCTCAAATTTCTCACGAATATCTTAATTCATAAAATAAAGGTTCTGAGCAAAAATCATTAAAATCGGATAAAGCATTTTGGTGTTATAAGTCGAAGAAGTTTTTTAAAAATCGAAAAATATCGTAAAATTGCGATTTTCATGAGAAATATTTTTCCGATTGCGCTAAAAAACGTGGCAGTTTTAAGTTCAGAGATTTCGAAGGCCTCCAAAAAATTTCATCTCAATTGGAGTATCGGTTTAGCCGGAATCGTGTGGACAAACAGACAAAAATACAAAAAAAAAGAAAAAAAAAATGGAAAAAAAAACATTCCGGATTTTTTTCTCCAGTGTAGTGAAATGGAATCTTCGCTTCGCTCGCTACGCTCATACAAATACTCGTCAGCCTGTCGAGAGGGATAGTTATATTTAAGCGAGCGAAGCGAGCGTTTCCATTTGACTCTCCGGAAAAATTAGTCACTGGTTTTGTTTTTTGTTTTTTTTGTTTTTGTTTTGTTTTGTTTGTTTGTTTGTTTGTTTTTTTGTATGTCTCGCCATAACGTTCGAACGGAGGCTCGGATCGAGTTGAAATTTTGACCATCCGCAAGCTTCGTTCTCGATTGAATGCCATTAGTTTTGTGGCAAAATCGTTCAAAAAGTTAAAAAGTTACATTAAAGTTAATCGAAAGTTTTTTTTCAAACTAAACGGCGACAAAATCTGAGATAGCCAAATCATTTAGAATGTCCGTCCGGTCACGAATATGTTAATTTTATTTTGATCCGATAAGTAGGGCCTAGTGTAGATGGAAATTACATTCTAACAAAAGTAACGTTGCCATGACAACGAAAAGACGCGCGAAGTTTCTAATGCACTGCCACCTAGAAGTTATCAAAATACTTTCGAGGAAGCAGTCTATTATTTGTCAACAAAGAGTTTAATTAAATAGTTTTCCCAAGGAGTCTAGGTTCTCTAGATGGCGGTGGATGCAATGTCGGACTAGCTATAGCACGTGCTCGCTTATCAACGCGTCCAACAGAGCGTTTCCTAGTATAATGTATATAGGACTAGGAGCCAGAACAACAGACGAACAGCGCCGGATGGTTCATGACCTCTAAGCACTTCAATGTAACATATTTCTAGATTCTTATTTATTTATTTTTGTTGGCCTGCTTTTGTTATTTACTTTTTGTTGGTGTGTTTACTTTTGTTATTGTTTCTAATTTCATTTTGTTATTATGTTAAATCTCTAGATAAAGGAATTCCAATTGAGTTCCGAAACGTTGAGAAGTAATTAAACTCAAGGAGTGGCATATACCGTGAATACATTTATTTGTAAAATAAGTTAACATAATGTCTAGCCACGAAAGTATTCGTCAACATATATATGTTTTGTCTTAAGCTTTCGTTAAGTATTCGTCAACACACACACACACACACACACACACACACACACACACACACACACACACACACACTCACACATATATATATATATGTTTTGTCTTAAACTCGTGATCCATGGTTAATGTTTTAACAATCTTTACGGTAAATATCACGCACAGTATTATATAAAATAACTTTTAATCGCAACGTTTCAGAAAAACTATGTTTCCATTTTCAAGGGAAGGGTAAAACAAAAATTTAATAAAACAACAACAGCATTATAAAAATAAACAAATAGAAACAAAAAACACACTACCTTGCAAACTTAGAAATTTACAAAGATCCAATTGCAGTGAACCTAAAATCAAATCACTTGGTTGCATTGTGAGTGTGACTTTTTGTGACCATTCTAGCAGGCCTATCGCTGTCTTAATGTCTTGGTACCACAGGTGGATCAGTATCATACTTTTCAATAGCTGCAGTATGACTTCTAGTAGTTCTGATGGATTCTTTATCTCTAGACAAGATGGTTGACAAGTGATTTGATTGAACGAGTGAGCGTAGCGAACGTAGTGATTTCCATTCGACTTAAACGGCCCTAATTGTTTTTTCTGCGTGCGTGCGTGTGTGTGTGTGTGTGTGTGTGTACGTTGAAAATCAGCCGAATCGCTGAACAGATTGCGCTGAAATTTTAAACAGACATCCGGTACGAGTTTTATTGAGAACTGCTAACAAAATCAGCAAGATTCATTGCGATTTATACCTACAAGAAATGATAAACTGAAAAATAGACTTCCAATGTTTAGAAATTATTTTAACGACAATGTTTTCGATTTTGAAAAGATATTTTTTGTTTGTTTTTCGCCTGGCCGTGCAATGCCGTGCCCATGCAAGGTCAGTCGAATGTTGGACGTCAAGGTACCCCCAAATTCGCTCGTAGATTGAGTAAACCTTGCAATATTTTCACGTATATTTCGTACTGGCTATGTTTACCATAGTAGGCCCTATTGTCACAGATGATGGACTATACTACGTTATATGCATTTCGAAACATGTTTCATAATTTTTTAAATACAATCTAGAAATTACAAAATCTTTCCCGACCAGGGGATTGAACCCACGTCTCCCACATTTCGGCTACAAGGGCGCCTTAGCCAACTAGACTAGGGAAACGCCAAAGTCGTAGTTAGACGAGTGAGCGAGTCATGTGGTGGATACCCGGGAACATTTGCATTTAAGTTTGATAATTATATTCGTATAAATAATAGGGTATTGGGTGGAAATCACTGTGCCGGAGGTTGCTGTTGTTGGTAGTCTTCAACTGAATATTCCGTGTGACTGCCGGTCTTGCTTATGGTAGATTGTTGTCCGGGAGTTGTGTAAAAGTTTGTGCCATAGTTTAGGCCGAAATGCTCCACTGTAGCCAATGATAGGCTAGGGAGGCCAAAGGTAGGGGTAAGAAAAGAAATGTTCCCGGGTACTCAACACATGGCTCACTCACTCGTCTAACAACGACTTTGGCGTTTCCCTAGTTGTAGGTACACTACAATTGGATCTTTGTAAATTTATATGTTTGCAAGGTAGTGTGTTTTTTGATTCTATTTGTATATTTTTATAATGCTGTTGTTGTTTTATTGAATTTTTGTTTTACCCTTCCATTGAAAATGGAAACATAGTTTTCCTCAAACGTTGGGATTAATAGTTATTTTATATAATACTGTGCGTGATATTTACCGTAAAGATAGTTAAAACATATATATATAAAAAATATGGATTGTTGTAGGTTTTCTCGGCCCGTCATAGGATAAAAACAAGGATCTTGGGTAAAACCACGTCGAAAATAAGATGAACCAGGGCAGATCCTGGGCGTCCACCGACGTTTCGTCTGTACTACGTCAGGCATTCTCAAGGTTGACTGTGACTCTACGGAGGTTGGAGTCACAGTGGCTGGCAGGCACGCAGCGCCCGCCTTATATAGCCTCGGCTAAAGGTGCGGGTCGGCGAGGTTATATAGAAAATAGGTGCGGGGCGGCGATGTCATATAGAAAAAATACGGATGGTGGCAATTGAGAAGCAAAATAGCACAGCTTACTGTAGTGAAACCTTTTTGTCCGGCTTCTTGTCATAGGGCCTGATTGGTTATCTTTTGAAATGTTATTCGTGCTTAGAATTATGGAATCTGAAATTTGCACCATATCTGAGGGATTTGGCTGAATAGGTCTACCGACTACATGGCTAGGCATGAGTGCAGGTTTCCAAGCAAGAGGGAGACTAGCTATCGTCTCTTTTGTTCAGGTTATTCGGCCGTTTCTCAAACTCCACAGATTCACGGATAATACGTGGCTTGAGCTGTTGTACAGGGCAAATAGTTTTGGTTTTGTCTAACGTATGATCAGGACATATATTTAATATGTTGTAGCTAGAAGCAGCTAAAGTAAAAGACTTTGTATTTTGTAAATGACCAGTAAAATTGTTTCCGTCTCTGAGGGCATGTAACATTAATTTTGTAAGTGCTCATAAAGTTGAAATATACGAACGTTACTGATCCATATCATTTAAAACTATTTCATGGTCAGTTTTATGCAACATAAAATCAGTCATATTTTAAGTACAGGAATTAGAATCTTGAATATTATTGTCGACGTAAGGAAAATCGCACCTTTGAAAGGTATACGCTATATTCAAAATAAATTTACAAGTGGCAAGGAATGAATCTGTTTTTCAATAAAGTAGCAAACTGAACTTGAGCTAAAGAATGTCTCCATGTTCTTAGGGTGTTTGGGCTGGTGACATACCCTGTACAAAGTGCTCGGCGAAAACCTGTCGCTCTTTTCTTCATTTAGAACAAATTGTAGGTTGCATTTTTGTAATAAGATAAGAGTAACATTTGAGATAATTACCTTTATAGTAGACTTCTCTGTACATACTGGCACAATAGCGCTCCCCCTGAAACAAACATGGAAAAGTGTTGTAACCATCCAAACAATATTCATTGTCATAAACAGATGTTCTCATTCATCCTGCTGGTATTCGCACTAAGATCTGCACGCACGCACGCACGCACGCACGCCACAATATACGTATTTTAAATAAAAGCAGTAGTAAAAGCTTGCTACATTAGCCCCGAGAAAAAGTGAAACCAATATAATTATACAATTTTACGAAATGCAATTACGATTATAGTGTAATAATGATGATAATAATGATGATGATAAAATAATAATAATAATAATAATAATAATAATAATAATAATAATAATAATAATAATAATAACAATAGTAATATTAATAATATTATTATTAATAATAATAATAATAATAATAATAATATTAATAATTTTTTTTTTAAAATACATATCTCTTATACATTTTTTTATCAAACAAGTTCGGCTGCACAGTACAGCTTAACTGTGGAACATGTTACATTAAAGAAAATCATGCATGTGAAATAATGATTTTTAACTAATTCAATATTTCAAGATTCTAGATAGCAATACAATAATAAGTGAAGTAACAGTAAGTATCAGTAAGCAGTGAATGACTCAGCGTGTAATAAAAAATAAAATAAAAATAAAAATACATACCACTAAAATAAACGATTAAAATAGTAGATAAAAACAAGTAATTAATGTGCAAATTAAATATTAACTACCCAAAACTTTTTTGGAAAACAACATTTTGCGATAATACAGTGAATAAACATTAAATAAAAAAGTTTTAAAAACAGAAAAAAAATCAAAGGCTAATTCAGTTAAAAAATTATGAAACACATGTATAAAAAATACACAACAACCAATTTCACTGCATTTTTTCGTAAAAAAAAATGCCTTTGCTCTTTTTTGATTTCTAAATATCTCAAAAATCTCTGATTTCTTTGGAATACATTAAAAAAAGAAAGGTATAGTGTAGCAAAGTTTCTTTTCCCAACTTTTTTGCAACCCTGGCAACTGGTTACTTCCGAAGATTTGGAGCGAGTAGAAGTAGTGGGGGTTTATACAATTTTTGTGAGTTTTAACAAAAAAAATGTTTAAAAAACTAATTATATTGAAAAATTTTTGAAAGGAAAAAAACTTTGTAGTCTAAACTTCCAAAGTGTTAAAATTTTTTTAAAAAGTGATCATCTTCATTATTTTATTTTAAATAGGATTATTTATTTAGATGGAAAGAAGCATTTCCCCCCCAAATTAACAGACTGTAAGAAAAAACCCGACTCTGCAAGGCTATAAAAACCATCTTTACATATTTAAATGGTAAAATACTTTTAACGCAATAATTTGGTAAGCGCATGCCCTTTAAGCGTTACATATTTTCCAGCTTGTATATTCCAACAAAGTACTACAATCTCCAACCCAAATAGGAGGCTGAAACATTGAAATTGATTATCCACAAAACAATCCAGTTTAATTTTACCCCGTTCAGATTAGATTAAAAATTTTGTGGGCAATAACATTGATATGAGTATTTCGACCCGCGTTTAGCGGCATGGGAAATGTGCAAAATCTTTTTTTTTTCAATATTTACATTACCCTTACTTTGGGTTCACCAGAGAAATTTAGAAAATCTTTTTGCAAGTATTTTTCTGAAATTTTTACGTTTTATGGATGACACAAAAAGCAAAGTCATCAGGTACAAAAAAGCAATGCACTTAAAATAACTTAACCTAATTTTACATAATTAATAAAGTTGAGGTCCAAAATAAGCCTTGTGGTACCCCACTGCTACATGACTTTGCTTCACTATACACTTCGCTTTTCTTAAAATTTAATTTTCTGCTCGATAAAAAATTTTTTTTAAAAATTTAACAATGTACCCTAACCCCAATATTTTCCAAGCATCTAGCAGCTTTTTAAAAATAAAGGGGTGTAAAATGCTTTTTTTTATAATCGTAACAACATAAAAGTTAAAAATTTTGCTAGCTTAGTATTAACAGGTCAGAAAAGGGATCCCAAAAAGGTCAACTGTACTTTTTTCTTTTTGAAATCCATATTGTTTTTCGTTTATTATTTTAAATTTCGTCATGAAAACTATTAAGCAATTTGCCAGTATTTTCAAGTATTTTTTAAATGTACACTAAGGGGCTTTGGCCCTATAATTGACATATTTAAAAGGGTCGCCCTTTTTTAAAAATTTGGGTCTAAACAGATGTTTTCAATGTTCGGGAAAAATAATACCCCCTTAAAGGAAAGTTAATAAATGGGGGCCAATAATGGACTGTTTCCATCAACTTTTTTTTGAAAATCCTTAATCAAATTTCCCGTCAATACTGCCTTTTTATTATTATTCTTTTTAAGTTTATTCTTTGACTCCGGGTCGCTGAAATAGGAGGCACGTATTCGATTAATTTTTGCTCGATGCATTATCTCTCATATTTTTTCTCACCTTAATGTCGCAAAGTGAAAAATTTTTAAATTTTTCATTACAAAGGTTTTTGAAAATTTATTAGCAATGTTTGGAATTGTTATTCTCCCCAAAAATTTTTTTAAAACTTCCTCAACTGTATTTTTTCCTTTTCCGACCCATTATTTCATTAATATTTTGCCACGTTGCTTTTCTGCATTTTTTACCCTGTTCTAATGCATGTACATAGAATTCTTTTTACCATCGATTATTTTTTTATTTTTTTCTATTTTTTAACCTATTATAATCTCTCCTATTTTCTTTTTTAAATACACTGAATTTGCGGACATTTTTTTCCATTTAAAAAATGCGCGATTCTTTTCCTTTATGTTTTTAATAACTCTTTCGTCATCCACACTTTTTTACTCTTCTTTTAATTTTAGACTCTTTAAAATAGAAGCCACATCGTGGGGCTATTTTAAAATTGTTTGGGTTTGATTCGTATAAGGGAATACACTTTTTGGCAAAAAAAATTACCCCTTTTCATGGTTTAAACTTCCCCTAATTAGCTTCGTTATACATTTTTCGCAAAAGGGCGTTTTTTTGTTTTATAACAAGGTCAATTTCCTTGGATCAACTATATATAAGTGATCGCTAATCTTTGTTGTATATACCCCTGTTTTGAATCTAGGTCAATATTTGGATGTAAACATGGGCTATTTCAGTAGCTAAGCCCATTATTTAAAATTTCCCGCGTTGGCCCGTGACACACGTACAAACCCATAGTTGCTAAAAACGCTTGTAAACGAAATCGACATCATTATGATCGAGTACATAATATTTGAAACACCCAAAATATATGCAATGTTTATTTTTATTTTTTATCCCAAAATTTTTTTATTTTGTTAATAAACTCTAATTTGTATTGAAACAGGAGGTCATATACAAAAAGTGAATTAAACCTTCTGTCCTAATCGGTTCCCCAAAACCCCTTTAAAACTATGAAATAATACATCTTTTTATGTCAAAACCTCACAGTTTTGCTAACAAAAAGTATTAATCCACCCCCTCTCTTATTAAAACTAGTTTACAATAACGATTTTAACCATCTTTTGATACACTGACTTTTTTCTAAAACATTAACTTCACTTAAAAACTAAAATAGGAATTTTATTTACGCTTTGCAAAACCACGAGTGTTTTCTCCCCCCAAATTTTTCCTTATAGATCTAAATTTTAAGTGGAAAAAAAATTTTCCTTTACAATTTTCTTTGCACCAATCGTCCGACTGTCCGTAGTTTTACATGTCCAATCAAAACCCCTTTAAAATCGTCTTTTAGACCATAAGTCCATATAGACGTACACCCTTTATCAAGGGCCCGGCTCCTTACTTGACCACAACCGTTTATGCCGTCTTTACGTGCAAAAATTATCCCCCGTCGGGAAACCAGAAAATTTGTACCCAAACAACCTTTTCCTTCTGCTTGCTTGCCAAAAAAAATTGCGGAAATAGGGAGAAAGAGTTGTTAATAAAAAATTCAAGTCCTTTTCTTTTGGTACTCCTGAAGACTTTGCTGTTTTTTAGGGCGTCGCCCGGGGTGTAATTCTCGTCGCGTTTTTTCCGCGAAGTAAATTTAACCAAAATTTGGGAAAGGGTAATCTTGTTTCTGGCGGGACTCGATGGACCCGTCGATGTCATTGTCTTTACCCCACATTTTAATTTATCCCCAATAGACCCACAATGGTTTTTTATGTTTTGTTTCACATTTATCACATTTGAAATCTCAAGTTCTGTTTTAACCGTCTGTCAAAAATCATTTACCCGCTCTGCTAGTTCCCCTATAATGTTTCCTTGCCAGTACTTTTAATAATTTGAATTAAAAGATCATTTCAATAAGTTTTTTCTTTTTTAAATCCTCAAAGAAAAAAAGTTTATTTTTAATTCTTTGATTTTACAAAGCAGTTTACAAAAAAACTTTTAAAACGGTTTGTAGCGAACTGTCTCTACCGCTTCACTGTTTTTTTTCGTCTCGAACTTGACACAAGCCCCAGCGATTTTTTTCTTGCGATTTAGAATTTTACTTCGCCGTTTTAACCCCGAACGTCTTTTAAATGTAATTCTTCGAACATCCCAAAATACGTAATCCCCATCACTAGGCAATTCTGCTGCACTTTCCACACACAAATTTCTATTAATCTAATGCAGCGCACAGAGCGAGGCAAGGCAATAATAAAAAATTAAAAAATATAATAATAATAATAATTTAAAAATAATAATAAAAATAATAATAATAAAAAATAATAATAATAATAATAATAATAAAAAATAATAATAAAATAATAAGTAAAAATATAAATAAATAAACAAAAAAAAAAGAACACAGGTTCCTTTGAAAATGTCATCCACAGTGATGACGCAGTCGGGAAGAAAGGGAATAATTTTTAATTATTCACCACCACAAACGCGACGAAACATCCCGTCAATGTATAATTTCTTTTCAATTTTTTCATATAATAATAATAAATAATAATAATAATAATAATAATAATATTAATAATAATAATAAAAATAATTTTTTATTTTTTATATTTTTTGTAGATACATTCCTTTCTTTCAAACCTTATATATTTCATACATTCGACCTTCCACAAATTGCGCAGGCGCATGCGCATCTGTGGAACTTTGTTTTTTAAAAGATAAGGATTTATTCACTTCTGAACACTTAACCTAAATATAATTGAAATTTGATTTATTAAAATTTACCGACATGTGAGTCTAAACATTGTGATAATTATATAAAGTTTGACATTATGAGTAAATTTGGGAATGAACAGAATAGAAGAAAATTTGATAAATACCTGAAAAACATAAAATACAAAAATCACATAACCACAATTTAATCTTTAAACTATAATATTGTTTTGAAGCAAAATATGTCTTTAATTTAATTTTTTATATCTCTAAATGAATCTAATTTTAATTTCTGGAAGAATCTTATTAAAATATAAAGGTACAGAGTAGCTTAACGATCTCTTTTCTCATATTTATTGTTTAAAGGGTGGAAACTGGTAAATTCCTGCACTTTTGGCTCGAGTTGAAGGCTTGTGGTCAATAAGAATTTTATATTTTTGTCAAAGTAATGCTTTAATAACAGCTTATAAACAAAGATTTTCCTAACTGGCAAAACAACAAATAGTAAATACAAATCCGAGACACATCTCCCATCAACGATTTCTCTTTCATTCATCATTTTTATAATTTTATTTTGTAATGATATTAAATTTTTAAGTTGCGAGAAAGACGCATTACCCCAAGCCGATAAAACCGTACGATAAAAACTGACTCAGCCAGAGCAAATATATACCATTTTAGGGTATTTAAATGATAAGATGTCTTTTAACGGCGTAAAGCTGTAAGCACAAGATCTTAGTCTATTGCATATTTTTCCCTATTTGAATATCCCAGAAAAATCTTCGATCTATTTCAAGACCTAAATAGGGATGGCTTTTAACATGAAGTAATTTTTGTCTGGCATGAACATTTTAAACAAATCTTTGCCAGCGCTTTCTGTGCAAACAATTAAAATCGTGAGCAATTACCTCTATACTGCATTCCGATCGGCGTTTAAAAGGGGGGCAGATATGCAAAAATTCTAGTTTTTCCGCGTTGATAATGAGGGCTCATGTCATGGTTTCCATTTTAAGAGATTAAGAAAATCTGCCTGCAATATTTTACTGCTAGTTTGACGTTCTTATGTATTGCTAATAATGCAGGGGTCCCTCCGCATAAAAAAATATAAACACTTGACAATATATCTGACCAAACGTTGACATATACTAAATATAGTTTGAGGACCCAAAATTGACCCTTTTGGTACGCCACTGCGACATGATTTAGCTTCACTATAAAAACATCCCCTACTTTTACTTCTAGCTTCCTATTCAACAAATAGTTTTCCAACCACGTTAAAATCGTACCTCGTACGCCTATTTTTTGTAATGCATCTAAGAGTATAGTGTGATCAAAGGCATCAAAGGCTTTCTTTTGAAATCTATGAACATACATACTATATGACAATCACTATCAAGTTTGGAGTTTATTATGTCAGAGAACGATCTTAACAGGTCTTCTGTGCTTTTTCCTTTTTGAAATCCATATTGTTTTTTGTTAATTATATTAAATTTTGTCATATAGTTTTTTAAACAGTCAGCTACGTATCTTTCTAATATTTTTTCAATGCTTGGTAGTATTGCAATAGGCCTTTAATTGTTATAGTCGAAATGATCGCCCTTTTTATATATTGGTCTTATAATTGAAATTTTCAGCTCATCTGGGATTTTTCCTTCTTTTATAGACAAGTTTATAAACAACGCTATTACCGGACTTATTTGATCTGCAATGATTTGGAAATCTTTCATTCTAATTCCTTCAATGCCAGCCTGTTTATCACTATTCATACTATTTATTATATCTTTAACTTTAGCTACACTAACCGGAGGAATGTACATTGATTGGAGCTGTCTTTTTTTTTTTTTTTTTTTTTTTTTTTTTTTTTTTTTTTTTTTTTAATTAATAATTACAATTTTATTCGATTGCCCACAAAGCTTTGATAAGCTTGTCTGTGGGTTATATTCTTATGAAAATAATTATTACATACTATTAAGTTACATGCTAGATACGGAATGCAGATTCCATGGCTAATTCCTACATAATGTTTAACAATATAAATTATAAAAACTTATTAAACAATTCAAATTTGAATAACAAAACACAAAAATAAAATGAACAGTTACTCATACAAAAAGAGCTCTGGAAAAAAAGGAAACGAAAAATAATGTAACAAATTCTACATTAAATTGGACAAAAGAAACTCTTTAACTCTTATCTTGACTTGGCTCAACCTATCCAATTCTTTTAATTTCGGCGGCAAGAGATTAAAACTCTGCGGCACACTAACCTGCAGAGATCGCTCACCATATTTATTTGCTGTCAAAGGAACTCTGTAGTCATTTGCGGCTTGCGCTCTTGTATATATGGTATGGTCAATTTTAATTTTGTGTTCATCATTATAATAAAATTTAGTTATTAACTTATATACATACATAACATTTACGGGAAGCAAATCAGATATTTTGAATAACTCGTTTGACGAACAATGATCTGTTATATGATTGGGTAGAATTGTTTTTAATATATATTTCTGTAAACTTTCTATTTGATTAATATACATATGAGAGGCATTTCCCCAGGCCAACAGTGCATACGAGATGATTGACTCAACCATTGCGATATAAACCATACGAAGTAAACTATATGGGAGAATATTTTTTAAATGGTACAGTTGTGCTGCGCACGGTCGAATCCTGTTGCATAATCTACTAATATGTTTGTCCCAAGAAAAGCACTGATCAACTTCGATTCCCAAATACACGTGACTGTACACCGACTCAATCACTTGATCACAGTTGCAATTTATGTCACGTGAGTTTTGATTAACGTTATTATGCAAACACTGTACCGAGTGTGATATGACTTTAACAGCAACATTGTGTTCAAGATTTAAAGGAGTAGAAATGTGAACTATTTTGGTTTTTTTAGCATTAACAATCAAACCGTCATCATGAGTCCATCTCAGTAAATTATTAAAATCCTCTTGCAAATACATTTCAGCAATTGAAATCCTCCTATGAATCGCAACTAATGCTGAGTCATCGGCAAAAAAATATGCAAAACACTTCTTTAAGAATCGCGTAATCGCATTAACATATACCAAGTATAACAATGGCCCTAGGATTGACCCTTGCGGCACCCCTGATTTTATTATTTTAGCGGTGCTGAACACTTCACCTATTTTTACAACTATTTTTCTATTTTCTAGATAATTCTGAAACCATCGCAAAATTGGACCCCTCACACCGACATTTTCTAATGCCAATAATAATTTCTTGTGGTTGAGCGTGTCAAACGCTTTCGTGAAATCAATAAACATGCATACCACATGCAAATTATCACTTAATTTAGAATTTACTAGATTTGAAAATTTTAATAAGAGGTCAGATGTACTTTTGCCCTTCTGAAAACCAAATTGGTTTTTGTTAATAATATTAAATTTCGTAAAGTAATCACTTATACAGCCAGACACATATTTTTCCATAATCTTATTGATCACAGACAACAAGGCAATTGGGCGATAATTGGAATAATCATAATGGCTTCCTTTTTTATAGACAGGCCTTACAATTGATATCTTAGCATAATTTTCAACAATCTGGCACCACACCCTCTTTAATTGATAAATTTATTAACAAAAGCAATTACTGGACTGATCCGATTCTTTATATTTTGCAAGTCTTTAACCCTTATTCCATCATAACCGGCACTTTTTTCCGGATTTCATTGCTACTATGATTTCTGTGCACTGTTGCCGCATCAATAGGAGGAATGTATACCGATTGCTTCTGCTGGTTAATTAAACTATTTTCTCCTGTATCATCTTTAACACAAGTCACGTCACAATTATGAATGATATGCTCAACCTCTTCTACAAAAACATTTGCAAATTTGTTTACTATATTAATGGGACTCTCATTTTTGCCTAAATACTTTTTAATAACTGCATCTACTGACTCTTTATTTTTCTTTCCTATAATTGTATTTATAGTTTGCCAAGTATCTTTTATATTTCCTTTATTTTTTTCCAAAAGCTTACGGTAGTAATTCTGTTTTGCTATTTTTATCTTCTTATTCAATATATTACGAATGTTGTTGTACTCAGCCCTGTAAACCCCTTTCGCAAGGTTTATATTTTTACACTTTTTCCATTGATGGAAAAAAACGGTCTCTTTTTGATATCATATCCAATAACTCTGATGTCATCCACGATTTATTACCCCTTTTGTTATAACGTTGCTCTTTAATACACGTAGCCCGTTCATACGCCCTTTTGAAATTTAAATACAACGAATTATACAATGTTTCACAGCTGTTAGCAGAAAGCAAGATATCCCAATTTATACTTTTAAGAATATGAAGAAGTTTATTTTCATTCATAATTGTGGCATAATTCTTACCCTCAGATTTAGTTTCATGTTGAGATAAATTCAATGATGTCATTATTATATAATGATCCGATACCTTTGAGGTAAAGATAGCTGACCTAATCTGAATATTAACCGCTCGTACATAAACGTGATCTATGCACGACCTTCTGAGTCTGCCCTGTACCATCTCCTCACGTGTTGCCCCAGAGATATACCTAGTAAATCCGTTAGCGGCTAGACTTGTTTCATAATGTTGTACAAATGAATCACAGTCGCTTAGTATATCAATGTTGACATCACCAATGAATATTGCTGTTGTGTCTTTAACCTCTTTCCAATATTTATCAATCTCCTGAATGAATTCTTTCTTTGTGTTATTACTGGGAGGTCGGTAAACAAACAATAGTGACACGACATTATTGTTAACTATTATGTTACCTGCTATGCCTTCAAAATAACTAAATAACACATTACTCCTCTCAAATACAATCGAGTTCTTAACGCTACAGAATTAATAATAATCTAATAATAATAATAATAATAATAATAATAATAATAATAATAATAATAATAATAATAATAATGATAATAATAATAATTATTATTATTATTATAATAATAATATTAAAATAATAATAATAATAATGAATATATGGTTTTTAAGCATAAGCCCGCTTTAAGGACATAGTTATTGATTCATAGCAGTTGTCGAAAAAGTTTGCCCCGACTGGGGTTCGAACCCAGAACCTCCGGCTAAACGTGCCATAGCTCTACCAATTAAGCTACCGGGACCACAGAACAAACCTTTAGGAAACTGCATTTGTTGTTTGACTGTTGACTTACATGACATAAATCCAACAGAAGACGGCAATGTAGCTGTCAAATCTGAAAGATTGCATGGATAAATTCAATCACATCTCATCTCCCATGAGTTGGGTAGTATGAATATATGGTTTTTAAGCATAAGCCCGAATTAAGGACATAGTTATTGATTCATAGCAGTTGTCGAAAAAGTTTGCCCCGACTGGGGTTCGAACCCAGAACCTCCGGCTTAACGTGCCATAGCTCTACGAATTAAGCTACGGGACCACAGAACAAACCTTTAGGAAAACTGCTATTTGTTGTGTCACTGTTGACTTACATGACATAAATCCAACAGAAGACGGCAATGAAGCTGTCAAATCTGAAAGATTGCATGGATAAATTCAATCACATCTCATCTCCATGAGTTGGGTAGTATGAATATATGGTTTTTAAGCATAAGCCCGCTTTAAGGACATAGTTATTGATTCATAGCAGTTGTCGAAAAAGTTTGCCCCGACTGGGGTTCGAACCCAGAACCTCCGGCTTAACGTGCCATAGCTCTACCAAACCTCCAGTCGGGGCAAACTTTTTCGACAACTGCTATGAATCAATAACTATGTCCTTAAAGCGGGCTTATGCTTAAAAACCATATATTCATACTACCCAACTCATGGGAGATGAGATGTGATTGAATTTATCCATGCAATCTTTCAGATTTGACAGCTACATTGCCGTCTTCTGTTGGATTTATGTCATGTAAGTCAACAGTCACACAACAAATAGCAGTTTCCTAAAGGTTTGTTCTGTGGTCCCGGTAGCTTAATTGGTAGAGCTATGGCACGTTAAGCCGGAGGTTCGGGGTTCGAACCCCAGTCGGGGCAAACTTTTTCGACAACTGCTATGAATCAATAATAATAATAATAATAATAATAATAATAATAATAATAATAATAATAATAATAATAATAATAATAATAATAATAATAATAATAATAATAATAATAATAATAATAATAATAATAATTTTTTTTTTTTTTTTTTTTTTTATTATTGTAGATACATTTCTTCCATAACCTTACATATTTCATACATTCGACCTTCCACAAACTGCGCATGCAGCTTATCTGTGGAACTTTGTTTATTAAAGATAAGGATTTATTCACTTCTGAACACTTAACCTAATATAATTGAAATTTGATTTATTGAAATTACCGACATGTGAGTCTAAACAATAAAATGTGATAATAATTAATAAAGTTTGACATTATGAATAAATTTATGAATGAACAGAATAGAAGAAAATTGATAAATACCTGAAAAACATAAAATATAAAAATCACATAACCACAATTTCCTCACTCAACTATAATATTGTTTTGAAGCAAATATGTCTTTAATTTAATTTTTATATCTCTAAATGAATCTAATTCTTTAATTTCTGGAAGAATCTTATTAAAATATAAAGGTACAGAGTAGCTTAACGATCTCTTCCCATATTTATTGTTAAAGGGTGGTAACTGGTAAATTCCTGCACTTTTGGCTCGAGTTGAAGGCTTGTGGTCAATAAGAATTTTATATTTTTTGTCAAAGTAACAGCTTATAAACAAAGATTTCCCTAACTGGCAAAACATCAAATAGTAAATACAAATCCGAGACACATCTCCCATCAACGATTTCTCTTTCATTCATCATTTTTATAATTTTATTTTGTAATGATATTAAATTTTTAATTTGCGAGTAAGACGCATTACCCCAAGCCGATATACCGTACGATAAAACTGACTCAGCTAGAGCAATATATACCATTTTACGGTATTTAAATGATAAGATATCTTTTACGGCGTAAAGCTGATAAGCACAAGATCTTAGTCTATTGCATAGTTTCCCTATTTGAATATCCCAGCAATATCTTCGATCTATTTCAAGACCTAAATAGGGATGGCTGTAACATGAAATAATTTTTGTCTGGCATGAACATATAAACAAATCTTTGCCAGCGTTTCTGTGCAAACAATTAAAATCGTGAGCAATAACCTCTATACTGGCATTCCGATCGGCGTTTAAAGGTGGGCAGATATGCACAATTCTAGTTTTTTCCGCGTTGATAATGAGTCTCATGTCATGGTTCATTTCAAGAGTTTAAAGAAAATCTGCCTGCAAATATTCTACTGCTAGTTTGACGTTCTTATGTATTGCTAATAATGCAGCGTCGTCCGCATAAAAAAAAGATAAACACTTGACAATATATCTGACCATAACGTTGACATATACTAAATATAGTTGGGGGACCCAAAATTTACCCTTGTGGGACGCCACTGCGACATGATTTAGCTTCACTATACACATCCCCTACTTTTACTTTTTGCTTCCTATTCAACAAATAGTTTTCAAACCACGTTAAAATCGTACCTCGTACGCCTATTTTTTGTAATGCATCTAAGAGTATAGTGTGATCAAGGGTATCAAAGGCTTTTTTGAAATCTATGAACATACATACTATATGACAATTACTATCAAGTTTGGAGTTAATGTCAGAGAACGATTTTTAACAGGGCTTCTGTGCTTTTTCCTTAATAATAATAATAATAATAATAATAATAATAATAATATAATAATAATAATAATAATAAATGTTATTTGCAGAAAGATCGTTTGGTGTAGGGAGAGGATGAAGAGGTGGTGCAATCTCAAGTTAATGTGTGGAGTGTGGTGGCAGGAAAATATGGACTTGTGTTTGGAAGTGGCAAGAGTGAAACAATGCTGATGACACGAGATAAAGCGAAGAATGTCAGGATTCTACTAGGAGGACAGATATTAAAGCAAGTGGAGAATTCTAAGTACGTGGGGAGTATAGTAGCATGTGATGGAAGGATTCAACCAGAGATGGAAGAAGGACACAGCAAGCTATTGGGTTATTCCAATCTATCCGAGATCTCTTATGGAACAGAGAAGTACCAAAGAAGTGCAAGGTTACCATTTACCAGACCTACTTTGGTCCAATACTGACATATGCAGCAGATACTTGGAATAGGACTACAGTGGATGAGAGCCATGTGCAATGTGCAGGCTGTAGATATGAAGTTGGATTCAACCAGAGATGGAAGAAGGACACAGCAAGCTATTGGGTTATTCCAATATATCCGAGATCTCTTATGGAACAGAGAAGTACCAAAGAAGTGCAAGGTTACCATTTACCAGACCTACTTTGGTCCAATACTGACATATGCAGCAGAGACTTGGAATAGGACAACAGTGGATGAGAGCCATGTGCAATGTGCAGGCTGTAGATATGAAGTTTTTGAGAAGCATTGTAGGTAAGACTAGATGAGACCGAATAGAATGAGGATATCCGAGATCAAGTCGGCGTGAGAAATTTAATGGAGCGAATTGGAGAGAGAAGATTAAAGTGGTTCGGACATGTCCAAAGGATGGAAAGATCGAGAATACCGAGAAGGATGATGGAATTGGAAATTCCAGGTAGGAGACCAGGGGGAAGATGGAGAGGCCTGTCTTCAATGCCGACCCAAACGCAGAGTTGGACGTGGCAACAGATAATGATGATGATTAAGACCTAAACAATAAAAACTAACACAATAGTTGATCTAAATACTAAAATTTAAAATAACATTTATGTATAAATTAGCATAAGTTCTTGTAACCATTTCAATAAAACAAACACGAACCTCATTTGTCCTCTCACGATCCTATTCCCATTCAAGACATCACTTATCCCGAGTTAGTTGAGGAGATTACTCCTGACGAAGTTTCAGCAGCAATTTTCAAAGGCCGCAACTCTACGCCTGGAGACGACGGAATCACGAGAACAATGCTACGTCAAGCTATCCTCCTTGTTCACCGGGTGCCTCAATCTCGGATACATTCCTCCTCATATGAAATCAGCCACCGTCGTCATGATAGCCAAGAAAAACCAACCGCCTGACCAACTTAGCAGCTACCGGCCGATAAGTCTACTGAACGTTATCGGCAAAATACTCGAAAGAGTAATCCAATCCCGTCTCGCCCATTTCGCCGAGAACAATAACATAATCCCCGAATCACAATCCGGGTTTAGAACGGGTCGTTCAACTACTGACCCTCTGATCCAGCTGATTACTGACGTATCATCGGCGCTCAACGAAGGGAAATGTGTCCTCGCTGCTTTCCTAGACATTTCCCGTGCATTTGATCGAGTGTGGCATAGTAACCTCTGTTTTAAATTACTTAAAATGCAAACCCCTCTCACGATGGTCCGATTTATCAAAGCTTTTCTATCCGACCGTAGTGCACGAGTTAAAATTCAAGACCAGCTATCTCGACCTATCTCCCATGCTGCAGGTGTTCCCCAAGGATCCTGCCTGTCACCCCTGCTGTATTTGCTTTACTGCCACGATATCCCTAACCCTCTTGATAAAAAATTATTTTTGGCTCTATTTGCTGACGACACAGCTTATTGGTGCGTCGGTCGGACCGCCAGAGAAGTATTCCGAAGGCTACAACGCCAAATCAAAGCTCTTGAAAATTGGATGCGCAGATGGCGCATTTTACCAAACGCCCTGAAGACCCAACTCATACTGTTCCGACACCGTAATAAAACACAAAAAGCTTCTCAAGACTCTCATAAGCTTAGCATCACCCTATGGAATAAAACCGTTTTCACCACCCGCACAGCAAAATACCTCGGTATTACGTTTTCCGACACACTGCACTGGCGAGCCCATAGCCGCGATGTCATCTGCCGTGCCCGCATCCGGATGAACCTGCTGATCAGACTTCGAGGACGCCTTACGGGGTGTGACTTCCAAACACTCCGTTTTACTTACGGCCGCCTTCATCAGACCGCTTTTTGAGTATGCAGCGCCAGCTCTCTACCCGGTCCTTGGGGCCGCTTCCTGCGGCTATATGTCGCTTGAACGCAGAATCTTAAGACGAATCTCAGGGTTACACCCTTGGACAGAAAATGACCTAGTTTACAGTGCTACCGGTATGGAAAAGCTGAGCAATCGAATGGAAAGACTTTGTGCAAACTATTGTTCTCGACTGCTACACAATAACCGAGTGGAACTAATCAATTTCCTTTCCATTCCTAGAGCTCTACCAAGGAAACCGAAATTCAAATACACCCTTCCCATCCTTCTCTACCATTAATTATTTCTCAGCCTTAATCTAGTTTGTCACCTATTCCCTTTTCTCCCTTAACTCCCTTTATAAATGTATCACTTTTGTACACCTTTGTCAAAATGACCATACTGTTTTTGTTTGTTTTTACTTATTATGTTATCTTTACAAATTATGTTCTCCATTATGTCTGAATGACAACTTGTTTTCTATATTATGTATTTTTGTCTTCTTGCAACTTATGTGTGTTGTTTGTTATACCATTGTGACAGGCTAAAGAGGGAATAGTGCCCTACAATGGCCTTCTCGCCTAGCGGCGAGAAAATATCATTAAAATAAATAAAATAATTCAATAAAACATCGCACTATAGTATATAATTATTTTAACGTAAAAGGTAAAAGACATTTTAAAATAGAAATTATAATCACCCCCCCCACCACCACCACCCTACACACCTCTTTTACTGCATTTTCTACAAGTTTTTTAAAACAAAAATGTCATAGATGTTATAGAAATCAATCCAGAAATTAAAAAATCCATCCCAGCGGGTATCGAACCCCGGTCAGATCTACAATGCACCAACAATCCAGATGTTATGAAGCTAACCGTCCCGGTAGCTTAGGGGTAAAGCACTCGACCGGCAATCAGATTCAGATCTACAATACACCAACAATCCAGATGTTATGAAGCTAACCGTCCCGGTAGCTTAGGGGTTAAGCACTCGACCGGCAATCGGGAGACCGGGGTTCGATACCCCGCTGGGATGAATTTTGTAATTTCTGGATTGATTTCTATAAAATCAATTTCACCTACGGGAGTGTTTCCTGTTTAAAGGGGTATTTAACCGCTAAACTCAAAAAATATATTTCATTCAGGCTAACTAGTAATGAATTTAGCAATTAACAGAAAAATTATTGGGGCGACCATGACCTCCCAAAAAATTGTCAAACATGACATTTTCCGAGCTAGGTCCCATCGGCAAAAATCTCCAATAAGAAATATCATGGGGACGATCTTTATGCCCCGTGACCTTGGAGGATTTTGATCCAAAAAAATATTAGCCATTATTGACGTACTCTACAGCCTTTTCTGTAAATTCTCTATATTTTGTTTTGTAATTTGGGCAAGTAGTTTGGTCAAAATATGCTGATAACCAAGTTGGGGTGTGATTTTGGAATGCATATGTTTGCGTGTTTGAGGGTATATTTGGGCACAGTTTCAAGACACGATGTTATAAAGGGGCATTTTAGATTGATACTATGCTCTGTATCTATGTGGACCAAAAAAGAAGCAGGTTAAAGCCGATTTTAGAAATTTCCCAAAAGACCAATTTTCGCTAATTTCTGGATCAAAAAATTAAAAAATTCGTGTTATATCACAGTTACAAGATATAATTTTTTGAACGGTTATTTTAGTGTAGTATTGACAATTGTGCAATAGATCACGTGGTAAAAAATAATTTTTGGGGTTTTTAGCCCCTTTAATGAAATTGAGAAACATCATAGATGGTTTAAAATCCGGAAAAAAATGTGAGCGTTACACAAACACACACACACACAATACAATGTAAAAAACACATAAAGTAATCAAATCAAAAACAGTGGAATCGCCAATTTTGGATCTATCGTTACTTATTCAAAACAAAATCAAAATAATTAAAAAAATTAGTGTTTAATATAATAAAAAAGAACACTAGAAAGCAGCCCATTATGTGAAAAGCATATACCCTTCAAACCTACGATAATAAGAGATCTTTTGATGAAATCTAATTATATCTGAGACAAGGACTTATAATGTTTGGGATTTAAAAAAAGTTTCATAGAATTTTTATTTGATTTCTAAAAAGTTTCATTCTAGGGAATATGCCATGACATTAAATGATACACATAAAGTGAAAAATTTAAACGGTTTTTAATGACATTTTAAACATCCCCTGGAATTGGATGAAAACAAGTTTGAAGGGTCCTTCGGAAAGCTACACAAACTCTTTGTAGGAATAATTGAAATCAGCAACAACCCTTGATGCATGACTTTTGAGTTGACAGAGTAGTTAAAAACCAAAACAATCTATCTATAAACATTCCTGCCGAACCTGCCTTAGGGCAGCTGCATGCCCTTCTTCAGGCCCTTATATGCTGTGATGTGAACGTTCAACCAGTTGTATTCGCATTAAAGGGGTATTCACCCGCTTAACTAAACAAATATATTTCATTCGGGTTAACTAGTTATGAATTTAGAAATTATCTGAACAATTATTGGGTCCACCATGAGAGATTTTTTTTGTCAAACTTGGTAATTTTCTAGCTAGGTCCCATCGGCAAAAATCTCCCAAAAGAAATAACATGGAGAGGATCTTTATGCCCGTGACCTTGACGGATTTTGATTCGTAAAAACTAAAAATACTGGCCATTATTGACGTACTCGTCAGTCTTTTTTGTAAATCCTTTATATTTGTTTTGATATTTGGGCAAGTGGTTCGGTCAAAATATGCTGATAACCAAGAAGGGGTGTGATTTTGAAGTACATATTTTTGCGTGTTTGAGTGTATATTTGTGCACATTTCCAAGGCACTATGTTATAAAGGGCCATATTAGATTGGTACGATGCTCTAGTATATGTGGAACACTAAAATCCTGTTAAAAGCCGATTTAGGATATTTCCCAAAACGCCAATTTTCGCAAATTTCTGGATAACAAATTATAACAATCGGTTAAAATCACAGGCACAAGATCTAATTTTTTAAACGTCCATTTTAGTGTAGTATTATGATATAGAATCTATAGCATAATACTAGAGTGATGAGAATGAATGAGTTTTTGCAAGTCGGGAGAGTAGTCCGTGACTTGTAGTTTTACGCAAAACTCGGAGTAGTTTAGTGTGAGTTGGCTGCGTACAGCTCCAAGAATATTTTTGATGTGTGAAAACACTTTCTCACATGTGTAGCTAGAGCCGAATGCTGACATAAGAGCAAATGCGACTTTCTTCATCGAGTTGAACTTCGGAGGTGATGAGGCCCAACACTAACAGGCAGATATTATATCAGTCTTCCTATGACCCACGGTGTCTACATTTAGCAATGCTTTGAATTTATCAACCCCAAGATCGGAAGATTAAAACTCAACTACCTAGTTCCATTTCTAGATTTTCAACGTCCATCCACTCAAAATAACTTAGGTGGTGAGTGTGAAGCATAGTCGGGGGTAAAACATTTGACGACCTGCTAGTTAATAAAACTTATATTTTCTAGGCTAGTCTACTTAAATAAAAAAAAAAAAAAATAATAATAATAAATAGTACCAATCTAATGTTTGTCATGAGATATTAAAATTTTATATCTGGCCAAGGCGCGTGCCACAGGGAATAGCTTAGCGTGCCATAGGTTGCCGACCCCTGCTATAGATTATGTGGTAAAAAATATTTTTTGGGGGTAATAGCCCCTTTAATGACAGAAGAAAAGCTAGGATTGCCGAACCGACTTTTCTGTCCGTCCGTCTATCTGTGCGTGTCACGTGCCCTCCAAACAAGATGATAGTTCTACTGACTAGCGGTTGTTTGTTACATTGCCCTCCAAACAAGATGATAGTTCTACTGACTAGCAGTTGTTTGTTACATTGCCCTCCAAACAAGATGATAGTTCTACTGACTAGCGGTTGTTTGTTACATTGCCCTCCAAACAAGAAGATACAGAACGCTTTTCGTACCCATTGGGTCATGGGGGAAAGGCTATACATTTTCATGTACTCGACTACTCGATACCTCCACCGAACAATCAGCAGGTCACGTTGTTTAGCTCCTACTTCGGTAATCTATACCAGTGCATGCGTGTTAGAAATAGGCAACATTTTCTCTTTAGCTAGATGAAATATTGTAACACATTTTGTTTTAAAATTTAATTTTTTTATTGGCAACAGAGTCAAATGGATTGAAGTGTGATTTTTCTTGGTGGCGGTGTCATAGCGAAATCTATACCAACTATAAAATAAACCTACTTTGATCATTTTTCTCTGATGAGTAATGAAAATACTAGACGCACCTTGATAAAATTATTATTTGCTTCGATTGAAAATTAATATTTTTTACTTCCGAAACCTAGCAATGGATGTGCCATAACGTTAAGTATTTATTTGCATCTTCGAGTCATGTTGAAGTAAGAACAAGAGCACGCGTAAGCAAAGTTAAAGACTTGTAGATTCTACACTTAAAACTTCGAGTTATTTAGTAATTCTTCATAGTTGATCAGAAAAAGTGTCCGAAGTTAAGACCCTTCCGATATTGTTGGAGTTTAAGTACGAAAGTTCAGTACTCAGCACGCTTGATGTGCTGTAATGGGCTCACTCAATCCTCTTAAAACTACAGCACTTTGGTATTAGTTTACTTAAAACACAAACTTAACGTAACTATAGTTCTCAATCCAAAAGGTGAACAATATGCTAAATAAGTGTTAAGCATCATTAAAAAGTGTGAATACTGAGTTTTTTTTTAAAGTAAATGGTAGTAATTTATAAAGACAAAACTATAAGCTTGAGGAATGGGTGATTTTATTTTGGTTTGATGTTGTGGTGTGATTACGATTGCAAATTACAAAATAAAAAACATGGTAATGTTGAGGTTTTCAATGCAAACGATTCAGGTCTCAACTCCTAACGTCCGGCTGAGTTAAAAACTTCTGTTTTTGCAACGTTTGTTTCGCATAAATAAATTATTGTAATGGAGACACAATACACAAATTCCACACGTTATTCACATCGAGTAGAGACTGCTAGACGACACAGACCGCGATATGTCATCTGCTGCCCGATACACATGACACTTTGCATCTCTAAAGGGCCTATCTAAACTATATGAGGAAGGGGATTACGAAATTTGACATTTTACGGCGTAGTTAATGAATTATAATCACTAGTGTAAATAAATTTAATCTTTTTTATGTTACCCAATTTTCAGTAACGGCCGATTTTATGCCTCTCCGCCTCCTATAACAATTGAAGAAACTTTCAGCCACCCGTAATATAATTCTGGCGCACAACACGAATTAGTCTAAACCACACGTCCCAAACCCCCTTAAGCGTTTCTCGATCCTTTGTCCCTTGGCACCTCCCGTCTCGTACGCTCCACCGGAGCCACCGCGCACTCCCGTCTCGTACGCTCACCGGTGGCCACCGCGGCACCTCCCGTCTCGTACGCTCCACCGTGTGAGCCACCGCGGCACCTCCCGTCTCGTACGCTCCACCGTGTGAGCCACCGCGGCACCTCCCGTCTCGTACGCTCCACCGTGTGAGCCACCGCGGCTGCACAGTAGACTGCGTGGCTTTCATATCTTTGCACTTTCTCACGGTGGATTTAATTTTGTTTTCACAACCATCATTGGTATTAGTGTTTTGGGATCAACGGCTAATACGAGATTAAAAGTGGTATAAAGTTTGTTTGGGTTTAAGACTATCACGTTTAAAAGCAGACAAGCACACAGACAGATACACATCCACAGCGGAACGTAATTTACAGCAAGTTACAATCTATATATCCTGTATATATCCACATCTCGAGATTAAAGTATCCCAGTCGAAACCGAACACACCATAAAAAATGTCAACTCTAAGCTACAAGTAAGTTTCAGCCCATGTGCTGTTATATGTGTTTGCTTTTTTTTTTAATTGGGCCGATAGGGGAGAGAAACAGCTTCCAAAAGGAGTCTTTCTCAAAAACGAGAAACAAAAAGAACATAAAAGTGACGGAAACGTATGACGTTAAGATAGTGAAGCAAAAGAATAATTTATACTAGTATGAGCTTGATGGGCTTCTTCATTTCCGTCTAGATATAGAAACCAAGGAGACCTAGAATGAACAATATTAGGGTTTGATTATACAAACCATATCGGTCACTAAAGAAACAGTAAGTCTTTCCTGGGACAGTACTGACTAAAGCGGAGCTCCCCATCAAGGACGGAGCAGAGCGCCTCTCTATCGCACCACTTTGCCCTCAAGCTGTCAATCGTCCCTCGCCCAAGAAGCCAGGCAAACTCGTCGAGGAATCGGGACTTTTATAGGGAGCAGGCGTCCTGCCATCGTCCTATCCTATCATCCTATCATGTCCTATCGTCCTACATCCCAGTGAAGACCAGGATGGCATGAACGGGGTGGTCGCTGTGGGGATGAGTGAGGTCAGCGAGAGAGGGATGTCTCGCAGGCCCCAGACGGTGGCGGGGAAGTTCCTTGGCTTCGGTTGCAGGGAGAACCAAGCCACCAGAACCGTGGGAGGAACTCGGACGTGCTCCGGGCTGCAGGCCCACCGATTTGTGTGTGTGAGTGTGTGTGTACGTGTGTGTGTTTTTAAAGAGGGGAAGTTATAACCAGCATTTTAGCTGGACGCTGATTAAATAAACAGTTGTGTAATCAATCACAATTGCGCGAGTGAAATCATGACATGGGACTTTGGAGACACGCAAAATATTCGTGGAGAAAGTCCCGTGAATGGATGTTGACGGTTTGCGTCGGTGGACGGGGCCTAGTTGACGGGTGTAATCACAACATGGGCTATATGTGGACTTCCTGAATGCATCCCCAAATCCGAGTACTACTAAAGGGCTTCACATATTATTCCTTTATATGTACTTTCGAGATACATATTAGCCCAATATATTTTGGTAAATAAGCGTTATTCTGCCCCTTTGTATTTCCCTATCTTAAAATGCTTTTAAGATGGTGCTTTCTATTTCATTTTCTTATTAATGATAGTGATATCTATTTTATGCACTCATGTTTCGTTAATAAGATGATTTCAATAAAAAAAAACAATTTCTTTTGTTTTTAATAAAATAAAATACTTTCAAATTTCCTATATAATAAGTAAAAATGTTTTGTTTGCATGCCCACTATTCTATTTTAATAATTCATAATTATAATAACACTATGCTTAGCTGTATATCATTATGTTAGTAATAATTTAAATTCTTAGCACGCAAAATCAGAATCGAATTTGTATACCAAATTGTCTGAACTCTAGACAATATAGTTATAGGTGGAAAATGTAATTAAAACTATAAAATACAATTAAGTCTCAATTGGTAGGGAGGAATGAACACAATATCTGATAGAACCACTTATAGAAGTTATTCAACTTTTCAATAAGTATTTATTCACGTTAGTAAAAATCAATCTTCCCGAAACATTGAAATGATTTTCAGTCGTTTTTGTAAAATGATTATGCTCTTATAATCATATTATTTCGATATTGTTGGTCCCAACAACGCTGTTGGCGGTCTCGTGGCTCGTGGTCAGCCCGTGCAACTTTAATTAGGGCGGCTACATAATGGATCCACCACTGTGCATCCTATCTGAAGTGTTGAACGTTTTCCTCCGTTAAAAAGAATTATAGTTGGACGATAAGCCCGAAAAGAACCCTTGCCACTAACCAAACAATCTAATACGACTCGAAAGAATCAAGAGGCGCCTACAGCAAATATTCGTATAGGCTGTGTTATCCTATGAGAAACATTTTAGTTTCGTATGAGCCGACGTAATCGATACGCGAGGTCCGAGACGGAATGCGCACTTATTTTGATTCCGAGGATTGCAGTCGAGTTGGTAACGGTTATTTGTTTTAGTACGAGCAATCATCAGAGTTAAATGCATAACATATTTTACCTAACTTAAAAATATACACTTGTTTAAGGCAGAGGCTTGTAAGTCTACGATCACGATAAAGAAACAAGGTAAAATTAACTACAGTTGTAACTGGTAAACTATTCTATACAATTATTTGTTATTAGATTTTTCCGTTTGCACCTTTACTATCTAAAACCCACTTACTTAAATCAAATTACCTATTAATGTTTTGTATATTGTGCGTATAATGTTGTTTACAATACACAACACCTGATTTTTTTTACATGTTTCATCTTGTTGTATGATGTTCCAGTGTTTACGCTGATAGATTAGTACAAGATCGAGAAATATGGGGAATACAGAAGAAAGTAAGCGACAAGAAAATCAGCAAGTGTATTATTATACTTAAAACCAATAAGGTGTTCTGTGTCCCTGTAGAGATGCAGTTCCCCTAACGACATTCTGCAACGTAGGTGCAAAACTGTTGATATTAAAACTTATTTTTAATTTTGCATAACATTATACTAGGAAAACGCTTAAGTCCCGCCGCGTTGTTGGATGAGCGTAATTGGTGCATTGAGCTGCCATGTGTTATGCGGATTTTCTGTTGTTCTGTGAAAAAATCGTTACTAAATTGAAGATTTTTTTAAAATTAATTTAAATTAAATAAAATATAAACTTTAATTTTTAATTTTTTTAATTAATCGTGATTTAAAAAAAGAAAAAAATCGTAAAATTGCGATTTTCATAAGAAATAATTATTTGATTGCGCTCAAATTTCACACGAATATATTAATTCATAAAATTAAGGTTCTGTGGAAAAATTATTACAATCGGTTAAAGCATGTTGGTCTTATAAGTCAAAGAATTGTTTAAAAAAATAAAAAAAACCGTAAAATTTCGATTTTCATGAGAAATAATTTTTCGATTGCGCTCAAATTTCACACGAATATCTTAATTCATTAAATTATGGTTCTGTGAAAAACTCATTAAAATCTGATAAAGCATGTAGGTGTTATATGTCGAAGAAATTAAAAAAAAAATAAAAAAAAATCGTGAAATTGCGATTTTAATGAGAAATAATTTTTCGATTGCGCTCAAAAACGTGGCAGTTCTAAGTTCAGAGATTTCGAAGGTCTCCAGAAAATTTCATTGCAATTGGAGTATCGGTTTAGCCGGAATCGTGCTGACAAACACACAATAATACAGGAAAAAAAAGAAAAAAAAAACATTCCGGATTTTTTTCTCCAGTGTAGTGAAATGGAATCTTCGCTTCGCTCGCTACGCTCGCTACGCTCATCCAATGACAAAACGACAAAAATCAGCCATTTTACCTTAAAATAATATACTTAGAAATGGCTAGGTTAGTTGACTGTTGCATTCATATTTACCAATTGTTCTGTGTTGCAAAGAATGTGTCAATAACGTACCTCACAAGACACAATTTACCGTTGAAAAAACCGTAAATTTAGTACGTGTAAAATCTTGAAATATGTATGTTGTACCCCGAATAACCAGATAAATTTCGCTCGTATGTTTGGTGTCTGCCGAGCTTTAAAAAGTTGTTTGCGAAACTGCCATGTATTAGAAGAGATTAGTGCGCAATTCAAACAGCCTCGTCTTCCACGTTATACAACTAGCGCTCCGGAAATATATCACACTAACAAAATGTTACAGGCAGTGATCCTAATCCCTTGCGGTAAAATCTTCTTTGATTTAAGAATGGAATCCCCCAATGGTTGAAGAGGTAACTGAAGAAAAGGCGGGAAATATAATTCGTTATCTCATAAACGGTGTCGAAAAAGTCTAAAAGAAAAATCCAGGATCTTTGGTATTTTGCGCTCAGATATCCTGGCACTCGTCAAGATCAGGTGAGAGCATGCACGCTAGCGCCGTGAGCTCGCCTAGCGGACGCCGCCTCAACTACCAACACACGTCTAGGAGGGATCCCCGAAGATAACCTGGCACTCGTCAAGGTCAGGCCCGCAGAGGAAGTATATTTTTACGAAGTGATGAATCTAAGAATTGCGATTACAAAAGTTGATTTTGCCTTGGTAGTAATCATGTTTTTAAAATTGCCGCACTTATAATGCCAACCTTTCCTAATGTGATGTAAAGGTTTAGGAGCATCAAAAAGTCATCATTTTATTCGCACGTTTCTTAAATACTCGATTCCTATCATAACAGCTGTGTATCCTGTGTGTAACTGTGTTATGTTGGATCACTAGCGTATCCGGTTAGGAGGGTCGGCCTTGCTAAACTAGATAAGTGCGGGGTCGGGGACTGGGGTAAAGGTCCAGCTGTAGCACGAGCTCCCTAAAAACACGTCTAAAAATATAAAATTACATATTATTTACTGTGATTGACCATGCAATGTAAACCGGTGACCTCCCCCCCTCGGACTAACCACACATTGATTTAAGCATACAAGTTTTCCATGCATATCAATACCGCCTTTTATTTTTATAAAAGGTTACAAATTTTAGATCTGGCTGTCTCTACAGATACCAACTATATATTTAAGTTTAATCCAGGAAGCATTACTCAATGATATTACTACCATTTTTACAACCACTAATAAAGTTTATAATGCAAACTTTATTTTTAAATTCACAACTGTAGTACGGCCGAGTATTTCAAAGTTTCATGTGGCAGATAAAACAGAGTCTCCGTCAGCACCGCATGCTGGATGTGGCGTGTCCAGCACATAACAACAGAGAGAACCTTTGATTTTTATATGGCCACGCATGTCATTAACTAGGAAAACGCTCAGTTGGACGCGTTGTTGAGCGAGCACCGGTACGTGCAACATGACCCGAGTACGACATTCCCATAAGGCCCACCACACAGTGTAGGCCTAACTGGATATTGACATTGTACACTATATACTATTCCAACATTTTTGCATTGTACTTATTCACGTCATGCCTTCTAAAGTGTATATTTGTACCTTCACTGCCTCCTTCATTTTTTAACATCATTTTTCGAATTATGATTACCAATAAGTCTTTAAGGTCTTGACCGATTTAGCTGAAAATTTGGAAAATAAGAGAGAATGTTGTCCTTATTGACCCTGCAAAATTTCATGACGATCGGTACATTTTTATTTTTTTATTTTTTTATTTTTTATTTTTTATAACCAACGATCGGATTTTGTTCAAAAACTATACAGCAACCCGCATAGGTGGTATGTACATGTGTGCAAAATTTCAGGTCGATCAGAGAAACGGTGCGACCTGTACCGAAGCAGTAACAGAAAAAAAAAAAAAAAACAAAAACAAAAACAGACATTCGAGCCATAAGAGTCAAGTGGAGACGCTCGTTACGCTCGCTCAACTAGGCCGCTTCGCGAACGCTTTTTCCAGTCGCGTTGATGGATGAGCTTTTTTTGGAATATTTCTGTCCAATGATTACGTTTTTATGTGGAATCTCCTTACTTTTTCTATAGTTACTTGATATTACTTGTTCATTATACACCTGTAAAGGCTTATATTAAAACCTTTATTTCTATGAATTTTGACCAACTTTACAAACTTTTTCTTTCAAGAGGCACTACATCACCATAATCTTTATGTCATTGTAAAATATGAATGTTGTAGCCCCACCCGTTTGGTCATAATCGGCCCAAATATCACGAAAATATCGTATTAAAAACCGGAGAAAAATCGTAAATGTACGATTTCCATAAGATTTTTTTTTCAAATGTGTCTAAAATCATAGCATATATTATTTCAGTGATTTTAAACGTTCCTATAAAGTTTCATCAATATCGGAGTAGCCGTTTGCCAAATATCACGAAAATATCGCACTAAAAATCGAAAAAAATCGTAAAAGTACGATATTTATGAGAAATATTTCTTCGATTGTACCCAAAAACAATACAGCTCTAAGTTCAGAGATTTCGAAGGTCCCCTCCAATTTTCATCAAGATCGCGTATGCCGTTTGCCCGGTAGAGAGCGAACAAACAGACAAAAAAAACTAACAAAAACAAAACACCCGAGCTATTTTTGTTGGGGTAACGTAAGTAAAAAACAAAGAAAAAACACAAAGTCTAATTGAAGTCTTCGCTTCGCTCATCCAATAAAACCATTCAATTTATATTTAAATCTACATTGAAATATCAGCATATTATTAATTTAATATTTTTAATGTTTTTTTTATTATTTTTATTGAATCTTTTGAATCTAATCAGAGATATGATTTTAAATGTCTCCGATTTAACCATTAATTCTTCTCATTATGAGGTGTATCGTTTAAAAAAAATCGGCAATACCATTTCCCCCTGAACTTTGATTTATGAATAAAACATTTGCAGATGATCAGTCTGATGTGCATCCTGAAGTCGTTTATTGAAGAACGAAGAAAGTCCTTGGATCTGAAATATCCACTTTGAAAACAAATTACCAAAATATACTCTTATGCCCATTGTAATGTAAGCAAGTATATTCTGGCAAGGCGCTAAAACATTCATGTTAATGTCTTCTGTATGATCCCTGGGCTGTTTCGTCGTGTCGATTGAAGAATGATTCTTGAAGAAGCCACCAACATGGGTGGCGAAACGTCGAGCAGTACCTCATCATCGACACGACGAAACAGCCCAGGGATCATACAGAAGACATCTACGGGTCGTGAAAGCCTACAACATCTCGTTCATGTTAATATTATTTGCTGCTTTCTATTGGCGACTAATAAAGTAAATCTTGGTCAACCTACCTTACGTACGTGAAAAAATGGCGAGTGTCCGCGATTGTGCAAATTTCAACCTTTGCTTGGTAATGGTTAGCTAATAGCTATCGTTACTTAACACTGATACCGACATTTAACATTTCGTATTGTATGATCTCCTGCGAACGGAGGTAAGATTTTCAGAGAAGACATTTTTGGACGAGTGAGAGCCTCGAACAATGTCTCTATGGCATGTTCTGCGGCCCTCGTTGTGTTTATGTCTGTAGGCCTATGTGTGTTCAACGCGCAGGGGCCAAACTAACCGTCCGATTTTGACGAAATTTTACACCAACGTCTATATCAAATAGATAGGAGCCGTTAACATGGACAGCAAAATCTGGCAGGAATCCAACCTACAAAAATTGAATTGTGAAAAATCGAATTATTTTTTAAAACTAAAAGTTTGCTGACTGAATGAATTTATGAATTTATGAATTTTGACAGCTGACCTAATTTTTTAAATTTTATCTTGCCCTTCCACCTTACAAAAAATTAATTACCTCAAAAAATCAAGTTTTACTGAGCATAACTAAATTAGATTTGATTTGAGAAGCATAAAATATTGATGCAGAACATGTGGAGCCGAAGCGGGGTGCATAAACGGACCTTTCTAAAATATATTTTGGTATCTTGATAGCATTAAAACTTTGGCTCTGGCGATGTGATATGTTTTGGTGTCGCCCGCGTCCGCATGCATAGTGATATAGGAAACGCATCAGATGGCAGACAATTCTCGACTTGGTGACTCACAGCTGCAGTGGTTTATTGGCCACCCTTGAACGTTGGCAAATTAATTGCTGATTCTTGAAAAAAACTCAAAACAAAATAAAATAATTAAATGCAAATATACCCGAGTACTCAACACATGGCTCGCTCACTTTGTCTAACAACAACATTTGCGTATTCCTAGTGTATGTATGTATGTATGTATGTATGTATGTATGTATGTATGTATGTATGTATGTATGTATGTATGTATGTATGTATGTATGTATGTATGTATGTATGTATGTATGTATGTATGTATGTATGTATGTATGTATGTATGTATGTATGTATGTATGTATGTATGTATGTATGTATGTATGTATGTATTTCTGTCTGTCTGTCTGTCTGTCTGTCTGTCTGTCTGTCTGTCTGTCTGTCTGTCTGTCTGTCTGTCTTTCTGTCTGTGTGTTCGATGCGAAGGTAATAGATAATAATATAATATAATAAATAGATAATAATAATAGGTAATAACAGATCGAGTGCTGTTAACATGGACATAAAAATCTGCAGGAATCAAACCTACAAAAACCAAAAAATAAAAAATTACTACTTTTTTAACTAAAAGTTCACTTTTAAAAAAAGCTATTCTTCCCAATGTTACCCTTATTAATGTTGACAACTGACAAAATTTTCAAAATTGTTTCTTGCTGTGCCAACATACAAAAATAAATTACTGCAGAAAATCAAGTTTTACAGAGCTTTATTAAATTGGATTAGATTTGAGGAGCATAAAAGATGTTTGCAGAACATATGGAGCCGAATTGGGGTGCATAAAAGGACCTATCTAAAACATATTTTGGAAGATTGATAGCTTCTTGTTCGTTGGCGATGTGGTATGTTTTGTTCATTGCAGTACTCGAAGTCGCTCCGTCTAGCGCGAACCTGTCTGAGCCTGCAAGGTTGGTTTATCTCACGTTTTCCAAAGCGACTGAGAGTCTTACAATGGGTCGCTCACTCGTCCAACAACGACTTTGGCGTTTTCTTAGTTAGACCAGGGAGCGCAGCGACTGTATCGTCAAAATATGTGTGGAATGAATCTTCATATTTAGCAACCAACAGGCTAACTTGAGACGAAACCCATGCAAGTTTCAGTGAGATACATTTCCTAGTTTTTATTTAAATTAGATTTTAAATCTAAGGCGAGTTCAGTGGAGCGTAGGAATATTCTGAAACATCTAGATTGTAAGTTTGTGTTTTTATTTTACCATCTTTTAACTTAACTCGAGTGGATAGAATCAGTTTTAACCGTGTTATGAGACCACTTCAACGCGAAGTTTCTACAACGTAAACTATAATGTCTACATAAACCAATTTATTGGAGCGTTATGTGTGGAAAGCAAAACTTTGACATCAAAGCCATTCGTAAGCAGCATAGATATTTCCAACAACATTGTGTATCAAAAAGCAATTATAATGAAATAAAAAATATTGTAATACAATAATAACGGTCAATTATAAAGCCAAAAACTTTCGTGCCTGATTACATATGACAATATGAAGCAAGCGCGGAAAGCGGAAAGCGGTCGAAATCAAGAGGGAATTACTTTTTGCCTAAATTTAATAACAAATATGGAAAACGAACACCTTTTTATTTAACACCTGCTATTTTCAACAGCCTACCTGGTCATCTGCGCAATCTAGAAAAGATCTCAGCCATTAAATCTGAATTAAAGTTTTATTTGCTCGATTGTTTATGTGCAGTCTACAACACCTAATCATTCATCCCAATTCCCAATTTGCTTTTCATTTTTATTTTTTATTGCAGTTGTTCAATTTACTATTTTCATTATGTATCCTGTTGGTTTGCTTTAAGATTTGATTACGAATGACAAGTCTGTTTGTTTGTTTTTTTGGAAGAGTCTTTAAATATTTAGATACTTGGTGCAAGTATGTAAATTTATTCATCTAATACTGTGTTGTTTTTGTGTTACCTCAAGTATAATATTTTTATATTCAATATTCAAGTTTTTTTTTTTTTTTTAGTTTGTTTTGTTATACAGGACGGTGTTCCACTGAGTTTGTTCTATTTTTCTTTGTTATTGTTGTAATAATTTCGCACAACTCCGTAGTTGTATGAAATGTACACATTGTTGTGGTTTAAACCACAGACAAGCCTTACTTAAGGCTTTGTGGACCGAAGCATATAAAAAATGTACACATATGTAATTAATGAATTAATAAAATAAAATAAAATATATTATTATTATTATTATTATTATTATTATTATTATTATTATTATTATTATTATTATTATTATTATTATTATTATTATTACTACTATTATTATTATGGTTATTATTATTACAAAATATAATTTCTTCATCTTCTTCTTCTTCTTCTTCTTATCTCTTACCTTGTTTCGTGCTCATTCTTGAGCTATATTTGTGATAGGTTTCCGATATTTTATTATAATTTAAAGAACATTGTTGTTGTGATTTATTTTGTAATGGTTTATCTACTTTCATTTGTTTATTTAATGTTTGTGATTTGTTAATGTTTTTTCATAATGATTCCTTTATGGTTGTATCTGTTTGGTTTATTTGACGTTGTTTATTCCACAGATGAGCCCGCATAATGGGCTTTGTGGGTTTCCTTGAGATGTAACAATGTTAATATGTGTTTTGTGACAGTAAATTGAACTGAAAAAAATCATACCTATTTCACTTCACGCACAATCATGACAATTTGTTTTCGCTTCAAAAATCGCAAAATTTACTTTATAATTTTCTGATGTACAATACATTTACTAATAGCCTCAAGTAGACAGTTGTTTGATATTTTTGCAAAGTGACGAAATTTACAATTTAAGATGGGTGACACATACAACACAAACAAAGTTTCATTGAACGTATTGAATGTAGGCATAATTTCAAACCAAAACCGGACTTAAATTCTAGACGAATACTTTCCGCTTTCTTACCGGCATAACTGCGACCTCAAATAACTTTCCATAATTATTTAGTACAGTTGAGTAGATTCTGTATGTTTCTTTTCGTGTGGTATGGCTCGGCGAGCTTATCACGTTCCTTCACGCCTAACGGCCCAAGGCTCTTAGTAAGCTTTTGCTGATAGGCTTTCCCTTCATTTTGCTACTCAATGATCTCGAAGATGGTTTAATTTGTTTTGAGAGAGCGGGAATTTAGGGGAGCGTATCGATTTAGGGATGACATTTTGCATGGTTACCACGGTATTATATTCGGCGGAAGGTGACATGACAGAGCCGCGGGCGTCTAGGGTGTCGGGCTCAAGATGGGGGGAATAACGCCCAAGCTACCTCAAGGTCAGGTGTGCTTAAACCCTAGGACGGAACTAATGAAAATTGCCAAACAAATAGAACTGCTTTGTAAAACGTTAACGATTTGAAAGTGGCAGAAATTTACCGCCATATTTTGTTTTGAGAAAGAAATGTAATTACTAGTAAAAACTATTATAAATGTTCACTAAGGTATTTCATTAACTTCCAAGAAAGTGTTGCTCACACCGCTACTCATAAATAAAGTTTGGAAATAAAATACCTACGTAAATCTCTGGTTAACATTTGTTTACTTTACCTTTGGCTCCCGCTGATGAGCTAATTAACACAATACTCGCGGCCATGGAATCAATTAACTTGTTTGTTTTATGCTCTCAATGTTCGTTCATCTCAACTTCAAATTACGATTTCAATATCTATTAGTAGCCTGGTTGCTTAGACAAACCATTCGGGGTTTAGTGATAGAGGCGTGAATTTTGGATCTTTAGCTCAGAAAAACGTGCTGAGTAATTTGCCAGGTGGTCCTAATCGATTTTTCCCCCCCGTTTAGGGGTGACCATGGTGCAAAGTTAGGGTAGAAATTATTTTTTAAATAGACTAGGGGTGAGCCTTAAGAAGTAAAGTATGGTATTTAAACATTTTGTGTAGTATGTATTTAATGTAATTATTTAAATCTAAAAAATGTATATTTTTAACAGGGGTGTCCAAAATTGCTATTTCGAAAAAATGGTGGTAAGTATAGCTTGTGATGACTCAGCTTTCGGGGATGAGTGATAGAAGCGTGAATTTTAGAACATTTACTCGGAAATATGCAATGAGCAATTTGCGAGGTGGTCCGCACCGAAAACTGTTCCCGTTCAGGGGTGACCATGGTGCAAAGTTAGCGGTAGAAATTATTTTTTAATAGACTAGGGGTGAGCCTTTTAGAAGTAAAAGTGTGGTATTTAAACATTTTGTGTAAAGTATTACTTCAATTTAGTTGTTTAACGCTAAAAAAAAAATTATCATTTTTAACAGGGTGTCCAAAATTGTTACATTTGCCCGAAATTCGAAAATACGTTCAAAATGCTAGTAAGCATAGCTTGTGAGATGACTCATCTGAAAGGAATTTAAATACTGAACATGAATTTCATACATAATCAAAAGTCAAGGTCACCAGGGTCAATCAGGGCCACGACATTTGAAATTTAATTAGTATTGTGTTGTCTAATCGCCACGAACAGACCACATAAAAGTGTTTATGTTGATACTTTTTACCTTAATCGTTTGTCCAGGATAATATATGTACATAAAAAACAGCAATTCTATATTCAGGGTTGTACAAAATGACTTTCTGGGTCTTGAATTTTCCAATATACTGTAATTTGAGCCACCATAGGTTGTGACCACTCATTTTGAAGTTAATCTTAAGTTGGTCACGGTTATGCTTTTCACTTACGTGTAGAAATAAATAATAATATTACCTGAAAGTACGGCGTTGGGCAAGGGAGGTGTAACAATACACACAATCATATGGTTTCAGTAGATAGTACACTTAGTCAGTAGTTTACCTTAGCTTACAAATAGCATTCCCCTTTGCACTTGCACAATGCACAGCAAGGCTGCCCACTCTTCAGACACTTGCAACAGTCTAAGATGCAGTCATTCCTGCACTTGCAGGAGATGACTTCGTCGCAGGAGTTCATGGCGTCAGGCAAAGTCGTCCACAGAGGTTCCCATGATCCAGCTGAATTTCAGCCTGGGCAGGATGAAAATTCAGCTGGATCGTGGGAACCTCTGTGGACGACTTTGCCTGACGCCATGAACTCCTGCGACGAATTCATTTCCTGCAAGTGCAGGAATGACTGCATCTTAGACTGTTGCAAGTGTCTGAAGAGTGGGCAGCCTTGCTGTGCATTGTGCAAGTGCAAAGGGGGAATGCTATTTGTAAGCTAAGGTAAAACTACTGACTAAGTGTACTATCTACTGAACCTATGATTGTGTGTATTGTTACACCTCCCTTGCCCAACGCCGTACTTTCAGGTAATATTATTATTTATTTCTACACGTAAGTGAAAAGCATAACCGTGACCAACTTAAGATTAACTTCAAAGTGAGTGGTCACAACCTATGGTGGCTAAAATTACAGTATATTGGAAAATTCAAGATCAGAAAGTCATTTTGTACAACCCTGAATATAGAATTGCTGTTTTTATGTACATATATTATCCTGGACAAACGATTAAGGTAAAAAGTATCAACATAAACACTTTTATGTGGTCTGTTCGTGGCGATTAGACAACACAATACTAATTAAATTTCAAATGTCGTGGCCCTGATTGACCCTGGTGACCTTGATTTTGATTATGTATGAAATTCATGTTCAGTATTTAAATTCCTTTCAGATGAGTCATCTCACAAGCTATGCTTACTAGCATTTTGAACGTATTTTCGAATTTCGGGCAAATGTAACAATTTTGGACACCCCTGTTAAAAATGATAATTTTTTTTTAGCTTTAAACAATTTAATTGAATTAATACTTACACAAAATGTTTAAATACCACACTTTTACTTCTATAAGGCTCACCCCTAGTCTATTAAAAAATAATTTCTACCGCTAACTTTGCACCATGGTCACCCCTGAACGGGAACAGTTTTCGGTGCGGACCACCTCGCAAATTACTCATTGCATATTTCCGAGTAAATGATCCAAAATTCACGCTTCTATCACTCATCCCCGAAAGCTGAGTCATCACAAGCTATACTTACCACCATTTTTTCGAAATAGCAATTTTGGACACCCCTGTTAAAAATAATACATTTTTTAGATATAAATAATTACATTGAATACATACTTACACAAAATGTTTAAATACCACACTTTTACTTCTATAAGGCTCACCCCTAGTCTATTTAAAAATAATTTCTACCCCTAACTTTGCACCATGGTCACCCCTAAACGGGGGAAAAATCGATTAGGACCACCTGGCAAATTACTCAGCACGTTTTTCTGAGCAAATGATCCAAAATTCACGCCTCTATCACTAAACCCCGAACTTAAGCCTGTTTGGTATCTAAGGAGCCGAGCTATAGCATTTAGACGGAGAGCCAGTGACAGTTTCTATTGCCTCATAAGGTACATATGTTTGGACCATTGGAGTAGAAGCGGAAATTCAAGTCATTTTCAAAAATGCGCGTCTTACGAGTCAACGTGGGGGCGTTTACCCGTCAGACGCCCCCAAAGTGGGCCCCAAAAAGGGTCAAATCTGCCCCTATTAAGTATACATGATTAAAACATACGAAACATCATAAAATAAGTTAGCCCAAAAAAGAATATCACTCGTACAAGGAGCTGCGTTGGGCCGTTGACCCCACAGACGCCCCCAAAGTGGGCCCCCAAAAAAGTCAAATCTGCCCTCAATAGGTATACATGATTTAAACATACGTCATGTTGTATAAAAAGGTACCAGAAAAACGAATATCACTCGTCAGACGAGCTGCGTTAGGGCTTTGACCCGTTAGATAACCCCCAAAGTGGGCCCCCAAAATGGTCAAATCTGCCCCCGTAGGATATACATAATTCAAACATAGGCTACGTCATTTTATAGAGCCAGTTACCAGGAAAACGAATATCACTCGTCAGACGATCTGCGTTGCGACTTTGACCCGTCAGACGGCCCTGGAATTGGGCCCTCAAAATGATCATATCAAATACGGCATTTTATAGAAAAATTTACCTCGGAAAAGAATATCACTTGTCAGACTGGCTGTGTTATGCCCTTACCCGCCACTTCCCCCATCCCCTCCCCCCCCAAAAAAAAAATGTTAAAAAATGTTTTGTCTCGAATACTTACGGAATTATGTTGGATTTAATCGGATTCGTGGCGATAATAATATGTAGTCATGATGTTTATGCATATTTTGGATCATTGAGCCCTGCAACTACCACTTTTATTATTTTTTGGGGATATAGATCGATGAATAAATCAGGAAGACATGTTATACTTCGTCTTATGGTAATTATTTAAATAATAATGGTGTATGCATATTATGTTAGGGTGTAAACTTTAAAGAGTGTTGTAATTTTATTTTTTTAACCAATGAAGAGTTGTGTTTAATTTACTACTTGTTGCATGATACTATGACGGTTTCTGACTTTTAAATCACAGATTAGCTTAAACTTTTGCATATTGTATAACGATACAAGATAATCATTGACAATCATTTACTTTTATGAAATAAGTAATGAGATCATAGTCATCATAAGTTACGTAAGTAATTATCATCATATGATAACCTATTAAGCAATAATCTTTAATATGTGTTGAATCATGCAAATAGTTTTTATAAGTTACAAACAATCGAGGGTTAGAATATATAAATTGGTAAGTCATAATTAACTCCAAACATCAAAACTTCCATATATTCGTTATCACAGTATGTTTGAACTTTTTATCATAGTAATCTTCAGAAGTAATCATCATCATATCATAAGTAAGAATTTTTAATGTGTTAAATCATGCAAATAGTGTTTATAAGTTACAAACAATTGGAGATTAGAATATATAAATTGGTTTGGTATAATTAACTTCAAATATCAAACTTTTTACCACATTCGTAATCACTGTACGCTTGTACGCTTTAACATTTTATTAGTAATCAATCATCATCGAAAATGCAAATACTTTTCATTAAAGACAATTGAGCATTAGAATAAATAAATTGTGAAAAAATTAAAACTGTAATCACATTCGTCATCACTGTACGCTGCTTCCGAAACATCTATGTCAACATCATCCTCATCGAAATTCTCTCCTTCTAAATAGCATTGCATAATCTCATCAAGTGACGAAGGGGACAGATCATAGAGGAACCATCTTGGTCTGTATTTAACATCTCTATATATTATATACATAATGGCATTTTTTTTTTTTTAATTTCTGTCTATGGAACCAATTTAACAGCGTCATTGTCGCCTACAATAAAACCAAGGTTTAACATATTATATATGACATTATATATATATATATAATATTGGCCTACATAAATACCAAAAATGATGAAATAATGATGAGTAATATTCTTTTTCATGGTCACTTTTGCTATAGAATGCCGAATGTTTCAATTATGTATACCTTAAGACTTTTTGGATTATTTGGATTAAGGACGTGTCAACCGTTAGGTCATAATACACCACTCTAACCTAGGGGGGGGGGGAGGGGCCCATGCTGGTCAGAACCAGCCACAGGTAAGGGGAGGAAAGGGGGTCTCTCACGTCGCGATCGTCATCGTATTTGTCATCGTTCATTATGTCATTGTCATCGTCGTCGGAGAACTAGTCAAGGGAAGGGGGCAAGGTCCCCGACGACGATTGCCAGAGCTCGTCTCTAGATTCGGGGAGTAATATACTACCCATCTTACTAGCTAATGTTTGCGAGGTGGACTTTATCTCTTGAATCGCCTTTTACGATTAGCAGAGCCATGCTCTGGGGCAAGCTCGAGAAAACCAGGCTTTGACGCAGAGCGCAGAGGTAAAGTCTGGACTCTGGATCACTTGGAAGCTCTATCGGTGGTCCTATCGGGTTGTGCTTTGCAACAAAATGTTAAGTAACAATGTGTAATAGGGGAGGGGGTATCTAGGCACATTTTTCAAATATTGCTCACTTTTCTTATTAAATGACCGTTAATATGACAGCACTGTTAATTTGTAGAAATTTACCGATTTTGTGTAGGAGATGATTATTTGAAATCTCAAAATGTGCTTTGATAGCGACATACGCTCATCCTTTCTGAACAGCCTCACAAAAATACAGATTTTTTGGCTGAAAATTAGAGGTAAAAAGCGGTACGTTCTGTATGTGAAATTAGAGGGATTTGATGATCAAGCATGCTTTAACGTGGGCATTTAACATTGTAAAAAAGTTGGCCCGAGCTTGGCAAACAGTCTTAAAGGCAGATTTGACATCTTTGGGGGCCCACTTTGGAGGTAACCTAACGGGTCAAAGCCCCAACGCAAGACGCAACCCATCTGACAAGTGATATTCGATTTCTTGGTAACTGACTCTATAAAAAGACGTGTGTTTGAATTATGTTTACCCTATGGGGACAAAATCAACCTTTTTGAGGGCCCCTTCGGGGGTTACTTAACGGGTCAAATCCCCAACGCAGCTCGTCTGACGAATGATATTCGTTTTCCTGGTAACTTTTAAAACAACATGACGTATGTTTAAATCATGTATACCTATTGAGGGCAGATTTGACTTTTTTGGGGGGGCCCACTTTGGGGGCGTCTGTGGGGTCAACGGCCCAATGCAGCCCGTCTGACGAGTTATATTCGTTTTTCTGGTAATTTTCACTATAAAATGACGTATGTTTGAATCACGTATACCTCATGAGGGCAGAGTTGACTTTTTTGGGGCCCACTTTGGGGGCATCTGACGGGTCAACAGCCCAACGCAGCTCTTTGTACAAGTGATATTCTTTTTTGGGCTAACGTATTTTATAAAGTTTCGTATGTTTTAATCATGTATACTTAATAGGGGCAGATTTGACCCTTTTTGGGGCCCTCTTTGGGGGCATCTGACGGGTAAACGCCCCCGCTTTGACTCGTAAGACGCTCATTTTTGAAAATGACTTGAATTTCCGCTTCTACTCCAATGGTCCAAACATATGAACCTTATGAGGCAATAGAAACTGTCACTGGCTCTCGGTCTAATAGGGAACTGTCCTTCATTACCAAATTTGAATATGTCCCTACTAATAACCTCAAATACCGACCAGTAAAGTTTTTTATGCGTCCGACTTTTATTAGCGCTAACTGTGAGCGAGGAAAAATTTGAACCGGGCTTCGCGCCGGAAAACGGCCATGCGCCATTGCAGGTGGGCTTGACGTCATCGTGAGGTTCGCCGAGGCGGCGAGCTGACAGTTCTGCCAATCAGCTTCCCCTCCTCACCTCACGATGACGTCACAACCAAAAGAGCGCGGACTTAAGTCTTTGTGCGGGAAGTCAAAACCCAGGAACTTTGAACATGCATAGAATTCACAGATTATATTTTGAATAGTTTATTTTAATTGCGATGTTCATTAAATTGAATGTTACAAATTACTTAATACGTGTAAGATATATTTGAAACCCAGGCCAGTTCCCTATTGTGTAGTGTGTACAGTTATGCCGTGCACCTCTGCACCTGCCTCACTTGAAACAACTCAAGTCGCAAGTCTTTGCAGCAATGAGCAGGAATATGCACAGGGCCTACAAACCTCAATCACAGATAATCTAGCAACACAAAACACGCACATAACTTTAACTTCTCTTCACTTTGTTACTTGGTAGGCTAAAAGTTTTGGTGGGTTTTGATTTTTGAACTCTTCCATCGGATTTGTAGGTCTAATACTATTGACGCAATGTGCAAGGCTCGTACTTTCATCACAGCGGAGGGTTCAAAGCTACTTTTTCCTCCGGCAACTTATGTTTGGGTAGAATCCATTGGACGAGTGTTCAGCTCGTGTGCTACACCTCCAACTGCTATGCAGTGCTACTTGATATTATTTCCAATGTTGAATGATAGACAGTACCTGCTTGAGGTTGAAGTCGATGTTCGTTCTTACGGGTCGATGGTGCAGAGGTTGAGGGGGTCGGAAGTTGTTTCCCAAGGGTGCTTTAGGGTGTCTCCCGTCCCCCTGCATCAGCCGTCTCAGGGCGTGTAACTAGAACCGAACCGAAAATCACGATTAATCCCTGGCTTCGGCAATCCTCGTTGAAGAATGTCTTGCCCTTCGAATATAGCAACAAATTGCCACCACAAACTATAGCTACAAGTTTTAAAAACAACAACTTTAGTTACAACAATAACAGGTTTTTAGCTACAACTCTTTGATTTACACGAAATATGTTTCGGTTTCACATCTGCAATTCGAAGTATATACAAATATGTTCACTTGTAACCAACATAAAAAAAATATACAAATATCACCTTGAAATTCCTTCTGTGCTTGTTAAATACCAACATTTTCGCTAGTTTCTCCTCGAAAGAAGAACATGGTTTCAAGTATCCTTTTAAGTAATATAATCAACGTAAAAATAAAAATTTGAGTTTCGGAAATACATGAGTAAATTTACAAAACCTGTACTATAATCATATTGAAGGAGGATCGATGTTCTATAACTAGTTCCGAAGCGCGAAGCGACACTCGGCCACCCATTCGATACTAGACACAACCAAATCAACTTATAGGCCTATTTAGACCTTATTTGATGTAATTAACAGAAACGCTTTGATTGACAGGTATTGAACATTCCTCAGCAACAATCATCATACCATAAAAGTAGTAGGTCACCATGACTAGTCCCTGAACAAGTATCCATAGAGAATTTGAAACTGAAATTCAATTTTCAAAGTGCAATAAAAATATCGGCCAAAACTATGCAACGTCTGGAATGACACCCTTTACAAAGATTTCTTGATATATAATATTTAACGATGAACTGCACTAAATATTAATCAATTAACGCTGGTTTTGTGCTGCTATTCGTTCCATAAAATAACTAGATAATTTCCCCTGGAATGTAAAACATGTCATTTGAATAGGGAAGACTTTATGTCTAATTAACCTAGTAATTCAGCCTTCATTAAAAAGGGGAGAAATCTCAAATAAGATTCAATTATAGACGTGTTTATTGGCATCAGCGATGTGATGTTTTGTTTACAACCGGGACCATTAACAAGATATCTCTTGCATTTCTGAGAGAACGCAGCGTTGATTTCGCTTTGTATATATGCTGTAGGTTTTAAGTTCATAGTAGTCGACTATTATGAAAACTCGAGTTCCATTTCAGCGAAACAGATATCCACTTTTATCACTGTCATGAATGAGTTTAATACTTGAAGGAGATACCTTAGATGTAAAAAAACTACGATTAAAATGTATTTAATCCATCAACAGTGTTTTAAACACACTACAAACAAGTTGTGTTTTCCACGCGGTCCGCTCTCTAGTCATAACACACTACAAACAAGTTGTGTTTTCCACGCGGTCCGCTCTCTAGTCATAACACACTACAAACAAGTTGTGTTTTCCACGCGGTCCGCTCTCTAGTCATAACACACTACAAACAAGTTGTGTTTTCCACGCGGTCCGCTCTCTAGTCATAAGACCGCGCGACTAGAATATTAACGTTCATATATTTTTTCTGCTTGGATTGCGGTGTCACTTGTATCGAGAAAGTCGGCGAAGTTTGACAAGCTCGATGTTTGTCGGCCTTCCCAATGATTAACCGTGTTGGCCCTTGTCTTGGCCACTCTTTAGGTTCAGCACGTTCCAGTAGCAATTAGCTGTGATTGAGAGACTAGGGTGCGTGATGTGTGAGCCAATCAATGAAAAACCCAACAATCACTGCAAACATATTAGACTCGAGATATTCAAATAAGATTCGTACAACCGCTATCAAATTACACAGTATAGTCCTTAAATAGTTTTACATGAACGAATTCAACATTGTGCTATTTTCCAATTATTGTAATTCGGTTTTTGTTAAGCATTGGAAACCAATGAAAGCCTCAATTTCGTTCTTGAAGATTCCATTGTGTGAATGTATTCATGCAAACAGTAGCATTGAACGTGCACGAGTATTTTGTAATGGAAGTAAGTAGTCTTTCTACTCTTTCTTATACATGGTGGTCTGCACCATGCGTGCCCTGCCACCATATAATTTGATATAGATAACCTTTCGTCTAATCTTATTTATGGGCTCTCCGCTCGAATCTTTAATATGAGGCTATAGTTTGAGCCAGTTAATTAACATGTAGCTTCCCTATGGACGGAAGGCCTAGCATGGGGCTATCTTATCTGGGTGAAGACGTAATAACACGGCTACCGAGCGTATACGAATGAATGATGATCAAGTGATGAACCCGAAGAGAACATAGGGGCGAGAGAGAAAATAGCTGCAACTCACGAAAACTACTTCTTACAGTCCATTTCAAAAATAATTTTCATCGAGATAAAAAAAAAGAAAATGACTCATGGGCGTGAAATGGAGGCACTTCTCTTCTTCTACAAATACTTTAACAATAAGCTCTGTGAATCAAAACATTGTAACATAGAAATGACAGTGTGGATTGTGATTGGTTGATATAAAAGACAGTCCATGGTTGCCAAAATTTTACGCTCTCATTAAATTTCGAGATCTTACTCACCACGCACATTTGAAAATCATGAGCACATTTTATTATTAGATTCATTGGAACAGGCTTATATCCCAGCATCTTTATTTATTTTTAATTATAAACGTTTCTTTATTATAGACGTCATCAATATTATAATATACACTTCCTCGTGGCTTAACATTGAAATGAAAGCTCAACTTTACGACCCTGTTTTAGTCCAAGTCAAAAATATAATGAATAAAATCAAAGATCGAAAACAAAATCACACACTCGAACAAACATGTTCATTGAAAGATTTCGTTTGTACAGTTAATAAGAGCATTGTAAAATAATAATGTGAGATATTGTAATATACTTTTAATTACAAATAACCAGCTTCCCACAAACAGTTGAATGCATGATTGTAATGACAGGATTACTAATTAAAATACAACGAAACTTGTTTGACAAAGTTACTAAAATATATTTTTTATTTCCCTTCATAAAGAACGCATGTATTCTATTATTGTTATCTAATTAAAATAGTATGAATGGAACGGCGTTTCCGACGTGTTAAAGATAATTAACTCTCAAACCTCAAGCCAAGAATGGCAAATATGTAACTCACAGAAGTGAACAACATTCGACATGTAAATTAATTCTTATTGAACTATTTTGTTAATGAATTATGAGTAGTTAAATAGCTAATCTTTATCCCATTCGTTTTGTATAACACTGTCTCTATTATTTCGTACATCTAAACTAGATGCGATACGTGGTTGTGAGAAATTACTCCGTTGTCTGTTGGAAGCAACACTGGCAAAGAGATGCAACAAACAAGTCGTCGTATTTTAAGAAGCCTTAGCAAAAAGTTATTAATCCCGTCAAGACCAAGAGTTATAATTTTAAACATTTATTATGATCATCCAGACAAGACCCGGAAAGATCTTCGTAAATCTTCAGAAATATATTTCTTTTCTACCGTCAGACGGGAAACGGAAGAGGAGTAGATGATAAAGACAAGAGAATAACGCGTAGGAAAAGGAAGCACAAATGTGAAATATCTTTTCCTTGACTTTGTTACCCGATAGCCGTGTGGCATTAAAAACCCAACCATATAAGAGTATTGCTGGCATACATGTAAGTGCATAGGCCTGTCCCGTTTCACTGTGATTACCATACATACATACATACATACATACATACATACATACATACATACATACATACATACATATCATACATACATACATACATCATACTCATACATACATCATACATACATACAACATAAAAATAACATAATACATACATACATACATACCATACAAAATACTTTACATACATACAACATACATACATACATACATACAACATACATACATACATACATACAACATACATACATACATACATACATACATACATACATACATACATACAACATCCCAAAATACATACATACATATACATACATACAACTTTACATAATACATACATACATACATTACATACATACATACATACATACATACATACATACATACATACATACATACATACATACAAATTAATCACGATGAAGAGCCGTTCGAATCAGTCGCTGCGCTCACACGTATAATTATTAATGTTATCATTGTTGTTGTTGTTATACTATTATTTAAAATTTTGTTTAACTACAGTTGATTATTTTGTGTGCATTGGTGTACTTACTTTTATTAATATTTCTGCTTTGTAAATTGATTATTATAACTGAATAAGATGGACATTAAACAAATAAATGAACATAGAGAGTTTTCCTGTCATCCCTGATTTAATTTTGTCCCCTGGTGCAGCTCATATGATTTTTACCAATACGTTCAAATAATAACAAGTCTAAATATACATAATTTATTTTAATTTATTCTACAGAACTGTCGCATATGTTGCATTTGTTCTATTCAACCCTTCTGTTTTATACTTAAAAAAATATGAAAGCAACAAAACCAGCACTTGTTTCCTGTAATTTTGACAGGCTTTGTCTCCATGTTTAGGTTCTGAAATGCTTCGCGAATCATGAACGCTGAAATCTACGCTTTCAATTGACCTATATTAAACGAATAAAAACATATATTTTATTGAAATTAAAATATAAATTTTCCATCTGAGAGGCGATTTTCACTAGTGCGCTGGAGTTCCGAGGGTGATAGTATTGTTGAGTTGTTTTATGCTAGCTACCTCTTCGTTGAATTGATTGCACGAGCATATGCTTTATTATGCTCGACGCGCTCCGACACAAACTGAAACACGGGTTCGACACTCCAACGAAGCATCTACTCCTTAGCACACATCGCAGCTTGGTTAAGTGGCTATTTAATATTCGCAAGTGAAATGTTTCTATTGAAGAGAGGGCTAGCGTTTGAGCCATGTGAATGATCTCTTGCAAGTGTATACTGTTACTGTACATTAAAACACACATATGGAAACGTTTATTGGAAGAAGCCCCGATGAGTACCTGAAAAGCTAGAAACATAATCCAGGTAGAATATATGTATTCCTAAAAAAGGTAATTTATTTTAAAGTGGTCCCTGGTATCTGCGGATAAGAAGTGTAAGCACCCTTCAACAGACATCCTACGCCATATGGAGTGGTCTCCGCCATCGCATTTTTATTCAGTTTATTTATTTATTTAGTTTACTATTTAGTTACACATAAAAATGTAGGGTAAATATTGTACAAAATATGAGATATTATGCAGATTGGTACATGGATGGAGAATCCTGTTTTTTTACGTGCATATACTACTGTCACCCCCTGGTTTTCAAAAGAAAAACAAAACACATGTTAGTGTACGTTAGTGCCGAGAGCCCCCTCCCGCCTGCCCATCCCCAATCATTTACGACACTTTAACTCGGAACCACCGTTGATTCCAACTTCCACTACAGAAAGCAAAGTCTTCACTCTACAACTCACATTGGCTCCAACTTCCACTACAGAAAGCATAGTCTACACTCTACAACTCACATTGGCTCCAACTTCCACTACAAAAGCATAGTCTACACTCTACAACTCACATTGGTTCCAGCTTCCACTACAGAAAGAATAGTTTACACTCTACAACTCACATTGGTTCCAGCTTCCACTACAGAAAGCATAGTTTACACTCTACAACTCACATTGGCTCCAACTTCCACTACAGAAAGCATAGTTTACACTCTACAACTCACATTGGCTCCAACTTCCACTACAGAAAGCATAGTTTACACTCTACAACTCACATTGGCTCCAACTTCCACTACAGAAAGCATAGTTTACACTCTACAACTCCCATTTGTTCGATTTCCAAGTTAAAGGTGATAGAATAAAATAACTTTAAAAGCTAAATCTTGAAAATAATAATGTAGGTTTATTTAAAAAAATACAATCTCTTTGCTCTCTCTAAGAATATTCTTCACAGTTTCCCTCAACATTATGTAATGACGCTCCAACTTCAAGTGTCCTAGGAATTGGAGGACAATATTTTTGAACCGGAATGCCAACTCAGCAAAGTGTTGTACAACCTAATTACAAGACAAGATCGGCAATCAACCTGAACACGCTATTTACTTTAAACAGTTGGCATGCTCTTTCCCCTCTGCTGTTTCGACCCCTCACCCCTAACACCCGCAGAGATCAGCATCGGCCCCGCGGACTAGGGTTCGTGTGGAGCCAAGGCTAATGATTGATTTCAGCAATAGTTTCTCTACCACCTGGGATATATTGGCAAACTTCTACCAGGAAATAGACGTGGTTCTTTGTTATTTGTGCGGGGTTAACGAGTAGCAATTGAATTGCCCGAACTTCTGAGTGAACATGGACTACACGCCATAACTAAGCTCCGAGTAAAGCTGTATAACGTGCTTGGAAGAGAGACCTCGGTCTGATTCCAGCCAAGAGCAATCCCCAGTGAAGCTTAGGTTCGGGTCTTCCTCTACAAGGCTTATGTAAGTTATTAATCCAGCCATTAGCCGCTTACATTACAACATAAAGTTACGCATACGCCCCAACATACCTAGTTCATCACCTGAAGACCCCATCATACCTAGATCGTCACCTGAGGACCCCAACACACCTAGTTCGTCACCTGAGGATTCCAACATACCAAGTTCGTCACCTAAAGACCTCAACATACCTAGTTCGTTACCTGATGTCCCCAACATACCTACTGAAGACGGTCCCTCCTTAAAGATTAGCTCAACCACAAACGTTGTCATGGCTTTAATGTTGATATAATTTGTATACTATTAGAGAAATAATATATTGTGTAGTTTATTTCCCAGTTTTCGATTTTCTTTATCCGTCCCCATTTCCAAACTAATAATCAGTCTGGGGGGAGCGTAAGCCTTATTTACTCAGGCTATTTTTTGTTTTCTTCTCTGGCGGTTACCTGACACAACTTCAACTGCCTCCTCTTCATCTGACAACTCTTCCATATCTTGCTGCGTTTTAGACAAATCTCTCGAATTCTTCCGACCTTCGTTCTGCCTCCCCCAAGACACGTCTCTCTCCCCCAAGACACGTCTCTCTCCCCCAAGACACGTCTCTCTCCCCCAAGACACGTCTCTCTCCCCCAAGACACGTCTCTCTCCCCCAAGACACGTCTCTCTCCCCCAAGACACGTCTCTCTCCCCCAAGACACGTCTCTCTCCTCAACGCTTTGTTTAACTGAATCAATCCACCAATATCTTGGTCTTCCTACTTTTCTTTTATTCCCTGCTAACCTTGAAAATTCTCTTCTCGGCATTCTTTCTGTTTCCATCCTTTTCATGTTTCCAAACCATCTCAGCCGCTCTCTTCCAGTACGCCACCTCAAACTTTCAACACCCAGTTCCTTCCTTATCGCACTACTTTTCAATTGATCCATTTTAGTTACCCCCAATACACATAAGAAATTTCACTTTCGCCTTGTTTTCCCAGAGTCCAGGTCGCTGAAGCCTAAGTCAGTATTGGGACGAAATATAATTTGTAAAGAAGCAGCTTGCATTTTCTGGACATATCCTCATTCCATAAAAGTTTCATTATAGATTGGTAGAAAACTTCTGCTAAAAAATTAAACCTTCTAGATAATAATATGTCGATTACTTTATAAAATCCTGACCTTTCAATACGAGTGTGCGTATCATCATTATCAAGTAGACCTACGTCCTCAAGTATGATATTAAGTAGACCTACGTCCTCAAGTATGATATTAAGTAGACCTACGTCCTCAAGTATGATATTAAGTAGACCTACGTCCTCAAGTATGATATTAAGTAGACCTACGTCCTCAAGTATGATATTAAGTAGACCTACGTCCTCAATTTTGATATTGTTGTTGAATTTGTTTTATGCGCCTCGGACTTCCTTTGTACAAATTATATGATAATATAAAAAACGTAATGTTTTAAAAATGTAAATGTCTCTAATATTTTAGGTTGTGAAATAATAAAGTTTGTACATAATAAAGTAAAATTAAAGGGTTGTTATGCATAAGTCCGTGCTGAGAACAAGGTTACCATGAGTGACAAACTACCCGACAAAGGGTCGAACCCAGAACATCCAATTGAGCTATTGAGGTTACAAACCACTACGCGAACCTTTACTTAATTGTATTGCATATTATTATTTTCGTTATAACTAACATAATCGTTTTTGTTTTTAGAACATTGAGTTAGTTAAATTGCTTGTATTTTAAAGAAGGTGTTCGGTATGCACAGGCTTGAGTAACCTAAACTAAATGATATTGTTGCTATTCAATTTTTGTTCGTAATTAACATGAGTAACGTGGGTTTTGACACTACAAATAATCCTCCTCCCCCAAACAGCATGCCACTCCCTATATCCTGTTGTGACGGGACGATCCCCCTTGCTCGCTCAAAAACACGGAATAAAAACTCCAACATTACGTATCATCCGATTACGAAATATCGGTGTAACCACCAATCAGTTCTACCACGAACCTGACTCGCTCGACGGAGCTTACCTCGCGATTCATAATGGGAATCGGCTAAACCACTTCACTGAGAATGTTTGCACCCTTGTACCGAAGTGGATTTAATTATGATTTCACCCCACTAAGTAGAACGATTAATTAAACAATTTCAATTGAATACAAACTTAATCTAAGGGTTGGATCACTTTTAAAGTTGCAATTCGATGAGATGATGATGATATCCTAAATGAGGTGACATAGATTAGGTGCAATAATTAGATTAAACAAGAATTACGACTTCCAGGTTTATTATTCAAATTCTTTTCTAATTCTCCTCCTCAACAGGTGCTAATTTTCCACAGTAACCACGCTCTGCATATCCTCGTGCACGTACGTTTGTTGAGGCCTACCTACAGACTCTGCTCTGCGTAAAGGTGTCTTTGTTAACCTCGCTCTGCATATCCTCGTCCACGTACGTTTGTTGAGGCCTACCTACAGACTTGCTCTGCGTAAAGGTGTCTTTGTTAACCACGCTCTGCATATCCTCGTGCACGTACGTTTGTTGAGGCCTACCTACAGACTCTGCTCTGCGTAAAGGTGTCTTTGTTAACCACGCTCTGCATATCCTCGTGCACGTACGTTTGTTGAGGCCTACCTACGACTCTGCTCTGCGTAAAGGTGTCTTTGTTAACCACGCTCTGAAATATCCTCGTGCACGTACGTTTGTTGGGCCTACCTACAGACTCTGCTCTGCGTAAAGGTGTCTTTGTTAACCACGCTCTGCATATCCTCGTGAAACGTACGTTTGTAGAGGCCTACCTACAGACTCGCTCTGCGTAAAGGTGTCTTTGTTAACCACGCTCTGCATATCCTCGTGCACGTACTTTGTTGAGGCCTACCTACAGACTTTGCTCTGCGTAAAGGGTCTTTGTTAACCCACGCTCTGCATATCCTCGTCCCACGTACGTTGTAGAGGCCTCCCTACAGACTTGCTCTGCGTAAAGGTGTCTTTGTTAACCACGCTCTGCATATCCTCGTGCACGTACGTTTGTTGAGGCTACCTACAGACTCTGCTCTGCGTAAAGGTGTCTTTTTTAACCACGCTCTGCATATCCTCGTGCCCGTACGTTTGTTGAGGCCTACCTACAGACTCTGCTCTGCGTAAAGGTGTCTTTGTTAACCACGCTCTGCATATCCTCGTGCACGTACGTTTGTTGAGGCCTACCTACAGACTCTGCTCTGCGTAAAGGTGTTTTTGTTAACCACCCCTCTGCATATCCTCGTGAAACGTACGTTTGTTGGGGCCTACCTACAGACTCTGCTCTGCGTAAAGGTGTCTTTTTTAAACCACGCTCTGCATATCCTCGTGCACGTACGTTTGTTGAGGCCTACCTACAGACTCTGTTTCTGCGTAAAGGTGTCTTTGTTAACCACGCTCTTGCTATCCTCGTGCACGTACGTTTGTTAGAGGCCTACCTACAGACTCTGCTCTCGAAAGTGTCTTTGTAAACGCTCGTTCCTCTCAGTATTTTAAGTACCTACGTCCTCGTAAGGTTTGTTAACCTCCATTCCTGTCAATTTTGATATGTTGTTGAAAGTGTTTTTTACCGCCTCGACATATCCTTTGACAAGTTTATGAGCTAATTAAACTCCCTGTAATGTGTTTATGTTAAAGTCTGCATATTTAGTTGTACTAGTACGTTTGTAACTACTAAGAGTATCTAAAGGGTCTTTTAACATTGCATATCCGTGTGCAAACGAGTGTTACCATACTACAACTATCCCTGACAAAGGGTCGTAACCCGGAACATCCATTGCAGCTATTGAGGTCTACAACTTGCTACGCGAACGGCTGTACTTATTGTAATGCACGTATTATTCTCGTTTACTACATAATCGTTTTTGTTTTTAGAACTTGAGTAGTTAAAGATTGCTTGTATTTTAAAAGGTGTGTTCGGCTATGCATCCCGTGCCTACTTGTAAGCCTAACTAATGAATTGTTGCTATCAATTTTTGTTCGTAATTAATCATGAGTACGTAGGTTTTTGACCTACAAATGATCTCGTAAGTCCTTTAACCACGCACTGCACTATCCCTATATCGTTGTGAGGACTGACCTCAACCTTGCTCGCAGTCATAAACCACGTGATAAAACTCCAACATTACTGTAGCATCAATCGTTAGCGAAATATCGGTGTAACCACCATTCATTCTATGCACGTACGGGAACCTGACTCTGCTCTGACGAAGCTTTACCATCGCAATCTGTGCATATTGGGAAGGCCTACCTAAACCATTTGCACTGAGAATGTTTTGCACCTTGCATATCCCGTGAAGTGGTTTATTATGAGTGTCCACCCACTACGCTGAACGAAAGTTACTTAAACCACGTTGTCATATTGAATACAACTTAACTTATGGTTGATGCACTCTACAACGTTGCAATTCGATGTAGACCAGATCGATATCCTGATGCAGGTGACATAGATTAGGTGCACTAATTGTTTTAAAAAGAATTTAACGACCTCTCCAGGTTATCTTCAATTCTTTTCTAAGTCCTACCTCAACTCAGGTTGCTAATTTTCCACAGTAACCTCGCTCTGCATATCCTCGTGCACGTACGTTTGTTGAGGCCTACCTACAGCCTCTGCTCTGCGTAAAGGTGTCTTTGTTAACCACGCTCTGCATATCCTCGTGCACGTACGTTTGTGAGGCCTACCTACAGACTCTGCTCTGCGTAAAGGTGTCTTTGTTAACCACGCTCTGCATATCCTCGTGCACGTACGTTTGTGAGGCCTACCTACAGACTCTGCTCTGCGTAAAGGTGTCTTTGTTAACCACGCTCTGCATATCCTCGTGCACGTACGTTTGTAGAGGCCTACCTACAGACTCTGCTCTGCGTAAAGGTGTCTTTGTTAACCACGCTCTGCATATCCTCGTGCACGTACGTTTGTTGAGGCCTACCTACAGACTCTGCTCTGCGTAAAGGTGTCTTTGTTAACCACGCTCTGCATATCCTCGTGCACGTACGTTTGTTGAGGCCTACCTACAGACTCTGCTCTGCGTAAAGGTGTCTTTGTTAACCACGCTCTGCATATCCTCGTGCACGTACGTTTGTAGAGGCCTACCTACAGACTCTGCTCTGCGTAAAGGTGTCTTTGTTAACCACGCTCTGCATATCCTCGTGCACGTACGTTTGTTGAGGCCTACCTACAGACTCTGCTCTGCGTAAAGGTGTCTTTGTTAACCACGCTCTGCATATCCTCGTGCACGTACGTTTGTTGAGGCCTACCTACAGGCTCTGCTTTGCGTAAAGGTGTCTTTGATTACCACGCTCTGCATATCCTCGTGCACGTACGTTTGTTGAGGCCTACCTACAGACTCTGCTCTGCGTAAAGGTGTCTTTGTTAACCACGCTCTGCATATCCTCGTGCACGTACGTTTGTTGAGGCCTACCTACAGACTCTGCTCTGCGTAAAGGTGTCTTTGTTAACCACGCTCTGCATATCCTCGTGCACGTACGTTTGTTGAGGCCTACCTACAGACTCTGCTCTGCGTAAAGGTGTCTTTGTTAACCACGCTCTGCATATCCTCGTGCACGTACGTTTGTTGAGGCCTACCTACAGACTCTGCTCTGCGTAAAGGTGTCTTTGTTAACCACGCTCTGCATATCCTCGTGCACGTACGTTTTGTTGAGGCCTACCTACAGACTCTGCTCTGCGTAAAGGTGTCTTTGTTAACCACGCTCTGCATATCCTCGTGCACGTACGTTTGTTGAGGCCTACCTACAGACTCTGCTCTGCGTAAAGGTGTCTTTGTTAACCACGCTCTGCATATCCTCGTGCACGTACGTTTGTTGAGGCCTACCTACAGACTCTGCTCTGCGTAAAGGTGTCTTTGTTAACCACGGCTCTGCATATCCTCGTGCACGTACGTTTGTTGAGGCCTACCTACAGACTCTGCTCTGCGTAAAGGTGTCTTTGTTAACCACGCTCTGCATATCCTCGTGCACGTACGTTTGTTGAGGCCTACCTACAGACTCTGCTCTGTGTAAAGGTGTCTTTCTACTAGTTCAAGTTGGGAGAAAAGTTGATGTACGGACAAATTCGTCAACCTGCATAAATACTAAGTCAAGAATACGATTTTGTAATTAAAGTAACAGTTTTTCGAAAAATGTGCATCTCTTTATTTAATCGTACTATTGCTTTAAATATAAATGACAGCGGTAGGTGATAGCTGCAAACGACTCAATAACAAGGTGCACAATATGCGTTCGATTCTATACCAGGCGTACCATCCTACAATAAATATATTTAATATAAAACTAGGCCACTTCGCAAACGCTTTTTTCGGTCGCGTTGATGGACGAGCTTTTTTTAAAATATTTCTCTCCAACGATTACTACGTTTTTAGTAAAAGTGGGATCTCATTACTTTTTCAAGTTCCATTACAAAATAATTTTTGTTAAATTACGCCGTCCCGCCCCCTGGCCCCCGGCCACCTACTCCCATGCCCTCCCCTTGCGTCCACCCTACGTCTCCCCACGTCACCCCTTACGTTCCTCCCCTTTGGAAAAATATAGTTATAAACTAACTTATAAACTACATTATACAGGAGGCGCAATATGACCTAATGGTTGACGCGCCCTTAAACCTAATAAATACCTAATATACACCATAAAGTACAATTAATTGCTATGATAATACCAATTGCCAACGATTTAGCCGCGGTCGTTTAACCAGTTCCCACTCGAACACTGAAGTTAAGCATTATCGGGCGTGGTCAGGGGTTGAGTGGGTCGCCGCTCTGCCCTGAAACACACGTATATCGCTGGCTAGAGCAGACTAGGGTTCGTAAGCTTGTGTGACAGCTTCGTTCTCCTTGGCGCCGTCTGCTCGGCAGTCCGGGTTAGTGGAGGAACGTATATGACTGTCAAAAGTGACACCGTCCTTTCGGATAGGACGTAAAGCCGTTGGTCCCCTTGGTACTTTTCGGTAGGAGTAGGCTATGTGCCGGTACCGGGTTTCCCCTCCTCCCTTCTCTATTAAATTTGCACTAGTGGGCTACATTGCCTGTTGCAAATAGAGACATAAATAAATAAATAAATAATAAAAAAAAGAATATAAAATATATCGAGGCCCAAAGACATGCTTTTTGTACGCATTGTAGGTGATTGTTGTTAAGTTTCTATAGTTACTTGTTAATTACACCTGTAAAAGGCTTATATTAATACTTTTATTTCTATGAATTCTGGCTAACTTTTCAACTTTTTGTTTCAAAAGGCACTACATCACCATTACTTTAATGTCCATGTAAAATATGAACGATGTAGCACCACCCGTTTACACAAAAAGGAAAGGCCACCAAAAACACGATTTCTATGAGAAATATTTCTTCGATTGTCACCAAAATCATAAAACTTATAAATCCAGTGATTTCAAACGTTTCCATAAAGTTTTATCAAGATCGGAGTAGCCGTTTGCCCGGTCGCGAGCTAAATATCTCGAAAATATCGTTTTAAAAATAAAAATAAAAAAATAGTAAAAGTACGATATTCATGAGAAAAATTTCTTCGATTGTACCCAAAAACGTGGCAGGTCTAAGTTCAGAGATTTCGAAGGTCCTTTCCAATTTTCAATAAGATCGCCTATTCCGTTTGCCCGGTAGAGCGCGAACAACCAAACAAAAAAACAAAACAAAAACTAGCTAATTTTTGGGGGGATCATCCAACAAATAATGATAATATATATATAATTAATTAAATAATCATATTTTAAAAAGTTACTTTTCAGTTTTCTCTTTGTGCTCTGTGGACGAGAGTCCCTTATAGAGACATCAGACATCGGAACAAATCCTGCTGTTTTCTATACTGTAATATTAGTTTAATTAACATTTGCTTTCTATAATCCGCAACCGCAACCCCAAATAAAAAATGTTAGATATTTACACTTTCTCCCCGGCCATCAGAGTTGTTCGTGGGTCTATTATGATTGTTGGTGATTGCTTCACGTCAGCTGGTTATAGTAAGCCACATGGTGATTCGGAGATGAATTTAGCCCAGGGCGATTAATTAGGTTTCTCTCCTCAGAAGGGAGAATTAAGCAGTAATCGGCTTAGCGTTTAGCGCACCTCCCGTCTTTCTTTGCCGTGTTTGAATACATTTCAACGGCTTGACCGAACAGATCCGCCAGATAGACCACACCATGTGATCAAAAACCAAATTAATGTCCACGGTCTCTGTTATCTTCCCTGTTGGTTTACAAGCCGGGCTCCCGTGTTTTGTCACCTTGCTGCCACCAGCTTGACAATAGCAATTTGCATACACACAGGCAATAACAAAACAATAATAATAATAATAATAATAATAATAATAATAATAATAATAAAATAATAATAATAATAATAATAATAATAATAATAATAATAATAATAATAATAATAATAATAATAATAATAATAATAATAATAATAATAATAATAATTCAATTCAATTCAATTCAATTTATTTGATTAAACACACACAATACATTTAACAATATCAAACAAGCAAGTTGCCTTCATGAGCAGACTGCTCGTGTGAAGGACTGCTTCACAAAATAACATTTTAATTGTGCCAGCCGCCACGGTAAATATTAATAAACTATACATTCTTAAAACCTTAACAAAATAATTAACCAATTAACTAAATAAATAAAATTAAAAATACAATGTATAATTAAAAATTCATGATAATAAGTTTTAAATGTAACCAAATCAATAAAACATTAAAAAAAAAAAAAACGCATAAGTAGGCCTACATACAATATCTTAATATTAAAGGTAAAAACAATTTTAAAATGGGAAATAATTCACCTCTCTTTTACTGCATTTTAAGCAAGTTTTTTAAAATGAACATATTTCATACATGGTTTAAACTCTGGAATCTTGCATAAAATAGAATTGAACAGATATGGGCCTTTATATGATAACTGGTTACGTGTATTTGTTAATCTAAAGTCAGGTACGGTTAAACGTAGCACTGATGAATTTCTAGTATTGACAGCACTATTCACAAAGTCATGGTTACTAAGATTACTAAAAACATATAAAACAGTTCTATAAAAATACAGTTGTGGCAATGGAAGAATGTCGTGCTCTATATAAACAAAGTCAGTTGACTGAAGCCGCTGAAGATTAAATATGGTTCTCATGATATAGTTTTGAGCAGTGATCAGTGATGTTAGTTTATATTCAAATGTTCCCCCCCAATGAATGATACCAAATTGCAAATTCGATTGAAAAATAGCGAAGTACAATTGCCTTAGAACATTTAATGGCATAATTTTTTTAAGATAGAAGATGATATAACTGATGGATCGAAGTTTTGTTGTTAACATATTTATATGCATGCTCCAACTCAATGATGAATCCATATACAATCCCAAATATTTTATATACTCGCAGCTTTCAATACACTTGCATTCACAATTAGTTGTTTCAATGCAGTTTGATTCATGGTAAACAATGTTCATATGAGGAATAGTAGTCTTCTCTTTAAAACGAAATACAATGAATTTGGTTTTTGAACTATTTAAAACAAGACCGTTATTTCTAAAATACTTAGATAAAATGTGTAGATCATGATTGACAAGCATTTGCAAAATTACATACGTGACGGCTGAAAGCACTAAAGCTGCATCATCTGCAAAAAGAGTAACTGAAGCATACAAAGGCAATATTGCGAGATCGTTTATAAAAATTAATAATAATAATAATAATAATAATAATAATAATAATAATAATAATAATAATTAATAATAATAAATAATAATAATAATAATAATAATAATTATAATAATAATAATAATAAAATAATAATTAATAATAATATGTAATTTTTTATTTTATTTATTGAAGCAAGAAACTAATTGGAAACAATATTCACATACATTTCCCCCACTAAGCCAATAGGCTCATCAGTGGGTCACACTAATTATTAATGTTAAACACATCTCATTCGTAGCGGAAGGCTTAATACAATAAAATCAAAATCAAAAACATTCAAACTATTAAATGAATATACGGTGCTTACATAGGTAATCAATTACAAAACATAAATACTACAACCCTTTACAAAAACATACAAAAATAGATTATACAGGAATTACTAATTATAAATTAATAATATCTTTACCTACCACACAGATTCGTTTTCAACAACATAAATATCTAGAAAATAGGACTGAAAATTACTTAAATTGAGCATGAAGGAAGGTTGTTCAGGTAGTGCGATTTTACTAAATTTTGTCCAATGATAATATTTCATTATAATTATAATTATGATAATCATATATTAATATAATTATATATAAATAATAATAATAATAATAATAATAATAATAATAATAATAATAATAATAATAATAATAATAATAATTCAATTTTATTTAAAATATTTTTTCAAAGACAAATACACGATTAAAAACAATAAAAACAATCATAATTACAATAATCATGATTAGAAGATCAGCTTGAGGTTCTGGACATAGTTTAATATAGTCATCGAACTAAGATGGTCAGGTTTCTTGTCCTGAAACTGTATCTTCACAGGGATCTTGCACTCCGTCGAATCGTTGTGATTTTAGAACTTGACGGAGAATGGGATCACTTGGTTGGGTTTTTGCAGTAGGAGAGCCTGGATGTGGTCCGAGAGAATGTGGCGAAGTTCTGGGTAAAAAATTCATGTTTCTCGTAGTCATACTCGCAAGGAGTGTCTTCCTCATAAATCTCTGCATACTCCGGGTTGTATTGGAAGGCAGTGAAGAACTTGACGGAGAATGGGATCACTTGGTTGGGTTTTTGCAGCAGGAGAGCCTGGATGTCTACGTGCGAGATGGTGCTGCACCACAGAACCGTGATAGATGTCCTTGTCTTGACAATGTACAATATTTGTTCACAGGGAAGGTAGTTGACTCTCCCAATCCAGAGGTAGTAGAGTACTCATTTCGTCTCTCTTCGATCGTGGCGAAATGTCTGTCAACGCAACTGATAATCTTGACACTACACTAATATTCCCGTTGATTGTTGCTTGTGCTGACGAGCGAACCTGAAAGTATTGCTGGTCTTTACCGGCATGTTTCAAGCTGATTGTAACTTTCCCGCACTCCTCCTTTGTGTCCGTATTTTCAATTATCAACTCCTCGTGAAACGCGATCTCAGCATAGATCTCGTCATCAATGTAAAATTTGTATCTTTGAGACAGTTCATCGTGTGGAAAGTGTTTTGCAATTATAGCCAATCGCTTTGATTTGTGGGGCTTACTGAAATCTTTTGTCATGATAATGATATTCAGAATACCTCATTCCAACCCGTGGTTTTATCACCTTGAATGGTGTGATGACGCTATGTTGAGCGTATTCGCCACCGACGGACTGTCGTGAAGCGCTGCCACTGGCACTTCTTAGCAAATATCACCATGTACCGGTATATAAATAGATCATTTTACTATCTTTCTAATCTAAATATTGTCTTATGCCGGACACGTGTTCCACATATATATTTCGAGACCATTTGATAGTTTCGCTGACCAATTTCTTCCTCATTGATGTAGCACATCTCTTACTTATACCTAAGGCGCGCAATACTCGTTCATTTTCTTGGTCCCATCCTCCAAGACTACCGACTATAAAGGCATCCACTGTGGTAGAGTATCCTTCTGATTCAAATACCTTAGCAGTCTCCCGGTATTTTTCCTCCTTATCCTGTTCCTTTCGTAGTCTTGCTAAAATGAACGCATCTGCGCCATTTTCAAATGGACAAGCAACATCTATGATTCTCACAGTTTTTAAAGTATCATCTTTGATAATGATATCAGGCCGTAATTTTGAGTTGTTATCTGCTGAATTACGCCGATTAACAGTTACTGTGAGTTTTGGCCGGTTTTTGGGAAGTGCTGCTACAAGACGATTCTGTACCTCATTATGGCGTTTTTGCAATGCTCTGGAATGGCGCATACAATGGTTTATGACATGTGGCAGAGTCTCTTGCGGATAGTTACACAATCGGCATGACTTAGATCCCTCACCCCAGAATCGACTTCCATTTAGAGGCATGACATTCAATCTGGCTCTATTTATAAAACGCCAATCACAAAAACGGGTGTGTTTTCCTGTAGCGACAAAATGGTTGCTTGCATAACACTTTGTTGTAAGTATAAATACTTTCCCCTGGCTCTTCTTATGCAATAACTTCTCCCTATAGGAATCACGCACTGCTGTTCTCAGTGTCTTGGCTAATAGTCCGCGTGAGTCTGGTGGAACTACCGCAATGTCAGGCATCTTTTGTGGCCGAGAAACTTTGATACAAAGCTCTTGTCGGGCAACATCATATGTCCATAAAAAGCCAATCCGGTTACGAAGTCGTCGTGATGCAGATCTTGCCTGTGTCCAGATTGAAGTGATTGCTCCTTCATGTCGCGCATAATCTCCTTCCATAGAGCCACTAAGATATTGGCAACATTCATCATTATTAGGAGCTCGGCCTATCTTCTTTTAACAACACTTCTCATAGACGCCCACGCGATTTCTCGACAAAATGCATCTCTGCAAGTCAACAGTCTGTACGGATGAGTAACTGCAAGTACATCACTAGAATCACCTAGTGGCATAACACCTGCTCCTCCTTCATGCATGGCCATGTAAACATTGACTATCTTAGGAACATTCTTCTTTGGCCAGAGACTTTATTTCCAAGTCAAACTGTCTGAAAAGTGATTTTTTCATTGATCCACCTCTCATAATGAATTCCAGTCTAGACAAAAGAAACGTTCGGACCGCATCTAACTTTTGCCATGGCGCTAACAAAGAACAGTCTATTTTGTGCATATCTTCTCTCATCTGTTGTATTTCAGCAATAGGTGTCTGTTTAACGTTGTATCCAGTTGGCACTCCAAGATGTCTGTAAGCTTCTCCATCTTTCAGTGTAACCATTATACCTGTTTGTACACTAAACTGTGTGTTAATGGTTTGACTTTTACGTACGTGTAATGACGCACACTTTTGGGGTTTAAACCTTAATCCAGCCCAGGTAGTAACATCATCTAAAATGCGGAGAAGAAAATGAAGTGCAGCACTATCTTTAGCTACAGCAACAAGGTCGTCGGCATAAGCAAGCACACTTATATGCTTGTCATACAGCTTGTAACCCATTTCAGCACTTACATATGTCACTGTTCTAATAATTGGCTCCATTGAAAGGTTGAACAGGATTGGGCTCAGGGGACAACCCTGTTTTACTCCAGCTTGTAAGGGAATGCTGTCTGTGTACCCATCACTTGTCCTGATTGCGGTAGTACTACCATCATACATATCTGCAACGATGTTGAGAAAATCTTGAGGAATACCTAATCGTTTAAGTGTGCCCTGAATGTAAGCATGTGGCAGTGAACCAAAAGCGTTTGATAGATCAAGCCATGCCATGCAAATTTCTGAGTTTTTGCGTCTGCAATCGTCAATTGTTGTTTGAAGCACAAAGTTATGTTCCAAACAACCTTCAAATTCTAAGAAACCTTTCTGCATAGGTGAAATTATATTATTTGAAGTGGCCCAAAAGGTCAATCTATCAGCAAGTATCCCAACATACAGCTTCCCTAATGTTGGTCCTAGAGTTAGAGGTCTCCAATAATTATAATAATAATAATAATAATAATAATAATAATAATAATAATAATAATAATAATAAAAAAAAAATAATAATAATAATTATTATTGATTCATAACAGTTGTCGAAAAAGTTTGCCCCGACTGGGGTTCGAACCCAGAACCTCCGGCTTATCGTGCCATAGCTCTACCAAGAGCCACCGAGACAACTAAACAAATCTTTACGAAACTGCTATTTGTTGTGCATATATATATATATATATATTAGCACGTAGGTTTTCACGAACAGCCATAAGTACATCCAAATTTGGTTTTAGGGTTTTTGTTCGTGTATTTTCTCTTCTCTCTAGCTGGCCTACACAAGGACCATTGTCAGCTGGTCGACGTTTCGGCTGAATCACATCAGCCATCATCAGGACGAGACCCTTACAGCTCCGAAAAAACTACTGCTGCTGCTTCTACTGCAGACGTGGGAATGACCTCTCGTAACAACTCTGCTGGTTTATATACTCTCCAACAAAAATATATATATATATATATATAACGTCGGTGGACGCCCAGGTTCTGCCCTGGTTCATCTTATTTTCGGCGCGGTTTTACCCAAGATCCTTGTTTTTATCATATATATATATATATATATATATATATATATATATATATGTTAGAATTCACGTTTTTCTGGGTTGTGTCATACGATAAAAATTGAGTAGGTGGTTTACACTTACCCCACCTCACCCGACGTTTCAAGGGAATAACATCCCCCATCATCCAGGGTCACCGCGACGAGTCTGCACGGATCTCTTCCTTCGACTGGCAGTCCTATTGTTAGTTGACGCGTTGATGCTGTGGTCGCGCGCGCAACCACGTGTCGTCATTCCTTGTGGCGCGAGACTCGAAGCCTGAAGCACTTGTGCCCTTGCCATACTTCTTGTCAAAGGACCCCGAGTCTCACAGGGCATGTCGCTTTCACACCCAATATTGTCGGGTACGTTGATGCCTTCCTCATTGCTCTTGGTAAGTGCCCCCGTCTCCCTTGAATAGCCCCGAGAGGAGTTTTTCACAAACGGTTTGTGTTTGTGGAGCACTGGCAGCCAGGAAGGGGGTACCCGTTGTCCATCGTCCCGTTGATTTAAACTGTTAGGTCGCCGTTCTATTTCGATAGCTTCCCTTACTATTCTTAGATTGTAATTTTGTATCGTCTTCAGAGTTTTAGATGCGTCAAAATCAATTCTGTGCCCAGTGTTCCGAACGTGTTGAGCCAACGCCGGAGTGTCCTTGTTTTGTTTAACAGCAAGACGAAAAAATAATATTAAAACCATTTTCCACCCTCATCGCAAGATAGGGGCCTTACTCAGAAATGCCAAAGATTGCATCCCTCTGGAGAACCAGGGGGTCTATGAAGTTCCATGCAGTATGTGTAAAGAAGTGTATATAGGCCAAACTAACAGGCGCATCTCGGTGAGGGTAGATGAGCACCGTCTTGCTGTTAAACAAAACAAGGACACTTCGGCTTTGGCTCAACACGTTCGGAACACTGGGCACAGAATTGATTTTGACGCATCTAAAACTCTGAAGACGATACAAAATTACCCTCTAAGAATAGTAAGGGAAGCTATCGAAATAGAACGGCGACCTAACAGTTTAAATAAACGGGACGATGGACAACGGGTACCCCCTTCCTGGCTGCCAGTGCTCCACAAACACAAACCGTTTGTGAAAAACTCCTCTCGGGGCTATTCAAGGGAGACGGGGGCACTTACCAAGAGCAATGAGGAAGGCATCAACGTACCCGACAAGATTGGGTGTGAAAGCATCATGCCCTGTGAGACTCGGGGTCCTTTGACAAGAAGTATGGCAAGGGCACAAGTGCTTCAGGCTTCGAGTCTCGCGCCACAAGGAATGACGACACGTGGTTGCGCGCGCGACCACAGCATCAACGCGTCAACTAACAACATGACTGCCAGTCGAAGGAAGAGATCCGTGCAGACTCGTCGCGGTGACCTGGATGATGGGGGATGTTATTCCCTCGAAACGCCGGGTGAGGTGGGGTAAGTCTAAACCACCTACTCAATTTTTATCGTGTGACACAACCCAGAAAAACGTGAATTCTTACATTACATATGTCCGCGAAAATCTTTAACTTAATATATATATATATACTGTGACAGTCACAGTCAACCTTGAAAATGTCTGACGTAGTACAGACGAAACGTCGGTGGACGCCCAGGTTCTGCCCTGGTTCATCTTATTTTCGACGCGGTTTTGCCCAAGATCCTTGTTTTTTTATATGTTTTAAGTATCTTTACGGTAAATAATCACGCACAGTATTATAGAAAATAACTTTCAATCCCAACGTTTCAAAATGGAAAACATAGTTTTTCTGAAACGTTGGGATTAAAAGTTATTTTCTATAATACTGTGCGTGATTATTTACCGTAAATATACTTAAAAAACATTAACCATGGAACACGAAAGCTTAAGACAAAACATATATATATATATATATATATATATATATAATATAATATTATTATTATTATTATTATTATTATTGTTATTATTATTATTATTATATTATTATTATTATTATTATTATTATTATTATTATTATTATTATTATAATTATTAGAGAAATCATATATTTTACGAGTCATTTCGCTGTGTCGTTTTTATTAAATTACCTGACGTTTCGATACGACTGTGCGTATCATCATCTGAGGCAACACTGAAAAACTTTACATTTGAGATTGTTTTTGTTGAATTCTTTTGCTTCTTCTTTGGCTCTGATTGTCATTGTCCAAAGAACTAGAGTCCGATGATAGGGAAACTACTCTCAATACGACAACAACAACAACAACAACAACAACAACAACAACAAACAACAACAACCACCAATGTTACAACAACAACAACAGCAGCAGCAGCATCAAAGAAGTCAAGATGTTTCTAGTTCTTTGGACAATGACAATCAGAGCCAAAGAAGAAGGAAAAGAATTCAACAAAAACAATCTCAAATGTAAAGTTTTTCAGTGTGGCTCAGATGATGATACGCACAGTCGTATCGAAACGTCAGGTAATTTAAATAAAAACGAACACAGCGAAATGACTCGTAAAATATATGATTTCTCTAATATTTCGGGCTGTGAAAGCATCAAGCAAGAAATTATCATTATTAATATAAAGTTTTTAAGCATAAGCCCGCTTAAAAAAATATATATATAAATAAATATAACTAAAATAATATAAAAAAATAATTAAAAAAATAATAATTATTATGATTATTATTATTATTATTATTATTATTATTATTATTATTATTATTATGTTTATCTTATTTTTCTTCTTTTCTGCTCTCCTTTGCACCACCGAGCTCATCTCGAGCCAAGATGATGCGAGAGTGCACCTAGCGTGGGGACCCCAACGGTGGTGGGAACGACAGAACTCAGAAGCTGAGGACCTTCCGCACGATGTTGCTTGTACCAAGGATTGCAGCCTTCTGCATGACACGAACGTGCTTGTCCTTCAGATGGAGCTTCTCCTTTGCCGCTGACCACTCCTTGGTGACCAACCGTTGACGGAGACGACGACAGGAACGATTTCAACGGACCTCAGCTGTATATGTCCTTAAGTTCTACGGCGAGCAGCTGGTATTTCGCCTCTTATTGGCTATTGTGCTGACCACATGGCCATCTGAGGGGATGGCGATGTCAATGATGGTTGCCATTTGAGCTTTTTTGTCAAACAAAACCAAGTCTGGCCTATTTGCCTCGACCGCCCTGTCTGTGACGATGACAGTAGTCCCACAGCAGCTTAGCGTTTTGGTTGCGTAGGACTTGCTCGGGCCTACACTTGTAGTACGGTCTTTCCTCGTCCACGAGGCCGTACTCCTTAGCCAGTGCTTGGTGTACCACTTTGGCTACTGCGTTATGGCACTCAACATACTCCTTAGGCGCTAACTCAGGCATCCACTTGTGATGTGCTGGATGGTCTCGCTGGCCTTCTTGCAGAGACGGCAGCAATCTTGGACGTCGTTTTTGAGAATGTATCGCTGTATGTGTAGTGCGCACCACTTGATCCTGATTGCGAACACGAACCGCTCCGTTTCACTGAAGAGGCCTGCCGTGCGGAGCCATTCATTCATTCATTTTTATTATTATTATTATTATATTATTATTATTATTATTATTATATTATTTATTATTATTATTATTATTATTTATATTATTATTATTATTATTATTATTATTAAATCAAACGTGTATGAGTTTCGGGTTATTTCGCCGCGTTGCGAGTAAACATTGTACGTACCTCGACGTTTCGTTACCTCTGTGGGTAAACATATTCATGAGAACTGAGGCTGATAAGTTTGTTTCAGCCTCAGCCGAACACTCCTCCGTGGCGGTGTCTTCTGATTGGCTGGGGTGGCCACACGTGGTGGAGTGGGGGTAGTTATCTCCCCTGCGGTCTGATTCTGTAAAATCGTTATGGAAGATAACGATCGTTATCCGGCACTTTAGCGACTATTTTGCGTGTCGACTGATTCTGTAAAAATGATATAACGATCGTTACGGTAGCGATCGCTATGATAACGAGAATGAAAAAGGAGTCGCTATGCTATCAAGATACGATAAATGGCGGCCGTAGCGACTATTTTACAGAATCAGGTCGATAACGATAATTTATAACGATTGATATTTCATATCAACCGTGATCGCTATCGCTATCATAGCGACTATTTTACAGAATCGCACTGCTGGTTGGAGAGGATGACGTCAACACTTGTTGTTGTTGTTTTTGTTGTCGTTGATGTAGTTGTAGCTCCGGTTGTTGTTGTTGGTTCTCTGTGTTGTTGACGTTGCTGTTGTAGTTGTTGTAGTTCCTTGTGGCGTCGGGATGCTAGTTTGATGACTGGGGCCCAGGAGTTACTCAGTTTATAGCCGCCTACGTCACCGTTGAAGTTGTTAGGTGATTTGGCTATTTCTATTGACTCCCTGATTAGGCGTGGCCATAGGGCAGGTCGTTGCATATTATTCGGGTTTTATCACAATAGTATTCGTGGTCGGATTGCTGTGTTTCAG